>CAKMRK010001472.1:0-183658 GCA_928213465.1 Penicillium sclerotigenum | reverse complement strand
TGAAATTCGACGCCCATCGCCCATCCTTATGCAAAAATAATGCAAAAATTACCCTATTAGGCGATTTTATGTACATAACTAGTTCTTGGCAGTACCCACCGTGCCAAGAGTGCCCGCATATTTCTTAGCGACGCTAAAAATGTCTCCACAAAAACGGGCGTTGTCGCAGTCTACTACGTAGTGAGGTAGATATAGCCTTTAAAGACGCACCGCCCTAAGAGAGAGAGATAATCTTATCTCTATAAGGCTTGATATCAACTACTAGTGGTATATTAAGGTGGTGATTAGAAGGACACGTAAGTTTAGAATCGGTGGAATATATTATATTATATATTATAAAAGGCGGAAACTCTAGCGGTGAATCTTATATATGTATTAATAAGCATTATCAAATTTAGTCCAAATCGACTACCGTAGGCTACACTGTCCACAACTCTTATATCAACCCCCTCAAAATTGCACATATATCATCAGCCACATTATTCATTTTAGGTCTTACCCATGTAAGAATAACTGTTCGGTGAACCTGATTACTTATACCTAGAGACACGCCTTGCAGGCCTTCCATATTCTTAAGCTGACAAGACAACCTTCTCAATCAACCGTAATCTTCGTTGTCTTCCACATAGTAGACACACAAAGATTAAGCCAATTTTCTTGCGAATGCGTTATGGCGTGTGAATAACAAGGAATGTAAATCGGATAGCATCCAGACAGCATGCTTCCAAATATTATTGAGCATTGTTTGGAGGCAAAATATGTATAGAGCGTTTGGAGTGGAGGATGACCTGTAGGAAGGTTGGTCTAGCCCTTGGGTCTATGATCGTCCCTTCCGACCTCCGCCTTTTACTCTCCGCCTCTTTTTCACACTCCGCCTCTTTTTTTCCTCTCCGCCTTTTACTCTCCGCCCTACTGTGCGTCACCGCCTACCATACCCAAGGACAATGGCTACTCTCCAAACTCCGCTACTCACTTGTCGCAACAATAACCCTTTACTCCTTATCCTAGGTTCGTTACCTAAATCCTTTTTTCTTTGTGTCCTTCTCATCCTCTTACGGCCCCCATAGCCACAATCTTGTGATACTCTGCTCTCGATTTCTCTTGACTTCGCTTGAACATCGACAGCCAAATCATCCGTAACGCAACTTGTGCCTGGCAAATCACATACCGTACGTCACCGAATACTTCGTCGCATCTTTCTGTGGGCTCCGAATTGTCCTTGAATCTCTCAGAATCCAACAAGAATCCCTCATTACAATCTTGATCATCTTGAAACGCGTTCACTTCATCAGTCAACACCATCGTCTATCTTACCTAAACTCGCTGCTGGATGTTCTGATAAGGTCTCCGGATATTTGTCCTTTGAAGACAGGGTGGACGGCCGGTGGGCCGTCTCACAGATCAAAGGCGGCAGAAGATATTGGAGAAGAGGCGTCGAATTCTCGAGTGACGCCTTCCGCGCCCCTGCTCTTAGGGTGGACTATTCCAACTACCCTACGTCACTTCTCAGCTTTCTTCTTTTTTACCTTGAATTCTAAACACCTAGACTGGCGATGGATGCGCAGTATCCCTTTGCTTCCCGTGACGATATTTGGCGTGTCTTTGACGAGTTGAAGGAGCTCCACATTGCCCAGTACGAGCAAGGAGAACGGCTCGCGCAACTGGAGCGTCGCCGGGACGATGATGCTCGACTAAGGAGTCCTTGGTGTCCTGTGTCGCCGTTTCCGCTTTCGGTTGGGGCAATCGCTCCAGGTAGTCCACCTCTGCCCTCCAGCATCAGCTCGCCACTTACGAAGACATCCCTTCCAGACCCCGCTTTCAACTCCCCCCCAGATACTTTCAAAGGATTCGATCAAGGTCACCATTCCGCAATGGCCAGTTCGGCAGTGGGGTTTGATGGCGAGGACGAGCCTAGACGGGGTGCGTCTCGAGCCAACAGTGTTCGTTTTGACGAAAGTGCTATCCACGGGAACGCCCAGGCTAGCCGTTCCAGCAACGACCTTCCTCTGCGCACCGGCAGCAGCTTGAGTACCCACCCGCTTCTTGAGCGGACATTTTCTCACCAATCCGATGGACGGTTGAGCTCATCTGGCCACTCACACCATTCTGCTCGGACTAATAGCCTGCGCCTGAATACTACTCGGCTTCTCGGTACTACGCCCATCGAGTCCCCTTTGATTCCCCCTCCTGGACTTTTATTACTGGGACCGGTCCCATCCATCATTCGGTGCTGGTTGACTGATAATTTCACTAATGGCTCTCTCCTCTATGCGGCCGTTTGCTCGGGCTCTTACGTCTCAACTTTGGGTCTCTCCATGGTCCGCGATCTTGGGATGGAGAACATGATTGTGCGCGAGTGTGATATACAGTATATCAAGCTCCCGCTCTATCTTCCTGAAGCACTGATTCATCCATCTTCCTCGCGCCCCGGAACCCCTACTCACCAAGTTCCTGCCGTGACCATCCGCTTTGTGGTTCGCGAGACAGATATCAGCGATAACTCGATTCAGATCATCATTGGAAGTGACGTGATGCGTGCACACAATGCTGATATATTGTTCTCGCAAGATAAACTGATCATGGTGGACGATGAGCATAACCGTGTTTCTGTCCCCCTTGTGCGTCCCGAGAAGGACTCCGTCTTTAAATCTCTTTGCACTTCTCCCTGTGCTCCCAATTCTGGAGACATACTGGGACCTCCTACTAACGGAGATTCATCCGTTGGCATCATTGGCCGGCCTGCCAAAGTTCAGCAACAGCCGGCCTCTGCGCTCCCATCGACTCGTCTGCCTGGCAGCGAGAATAACAATCCTCACAAGTCCATCCCACAGAACCCCCAGGCTCATGCTCACATTTCAGCCGAAAATCGCCCAGCAGCTGCCAATACACCGATTTCTGAGCCTACTAAAACCGAGGGTATGCCTTGTTGGGCCGGTTCGTGGCGTCGCGATGCTAAAAAATTCACCAAAACTACCCAAAAGCCGACTGATAAACGCGAGATGAAAGTCTTCCGCACCGGAAAATCCACTAGCCACGCGAACCCCACAACTTCGGCCTCGGCTCCTGGCAGTGCTACCACTGAGCTGGCCGACAAGTCGCCTCTGCCGCTTACTCCTGCCCACCACCCAACTGCCCCTTCGGAAAAATCTGGTGCGCTGAATCCTGTGGGTGGTGCATCCGCGTTTGGATGGCTCAACCCGCCCCATCATACCACCTCGTCCTAGCTGAAACAGACTAGGCTTGGCTTTTATGTTTGATTACATCCGGATCTGAAATGATCTTGGTTTTACGGCATAACAAGGAAGGGTTGTGACTCCCTAGGAATCAGGAAAAATTGAGAATGGGGTCAGGCGCTGGGTTCCAAGGCTGCCAACAGAAAAGACCACTTTGACCTTTTAGCTTGTAGTATTGCAGGAATTGATAGCAACTGACAGGGCCTACTAAGTAACAAAAAAATGAGAAAAAAATGTTATGATTACCACTAAATCTCCATGGCCGATGCCAATATCAACTAGGATTCTATTTTAATCTTAGTTTCTGTATAGATCTCCTCATCGTCCATCTATGGGTGTATGCCCGGGGCTGGTCCTAGAGGTGTTTGCAGATATTAGTCATCAGTGAAGTGAGCTCTGGTGAGCCCTGGAGGATTGGAGCCTGGGGCCTGGGGTGCAAAGTTGATTATAAAAGGAAGCAGTAGGTCCTCTTCTGTCAAGATTACTGTCGTCTTAACCTTCATTTACCATCGCAACATCATCAAATTTGAAATTGACTCCAGACCCGAGAGCAATAACAATGGCACGTCTGCTGGATCTTCCAGCTGAATTGATTCTCGCTATTGTTGACTACCTACAAAGGGACACAAAGCAGTTACCACTGCTATTCCATGAACTTGGAGATGCCTACCGCTACGCGATCGACCATCCATCACTAAGCGTCAAGGATCTTCATTCTTTCCTGCTCGCCACCTATCGCCTGAATCGTCCTCTTCTACAGCCACTGTTCTATCGTGATATATTGGTCCGCAAAAAGGTTTCGCTAGAACAGCTAAACCGGAGTCTTGCGAAGAACCCGAGTCTCCAGGAATACATAATCTCGGCGACCATTTCATGCGACGACTTGATTGATGATGTCCATCGTTTCTTTTGGTCCTCCAACATACGGACCCTTACTATTCACAATTTCAGCGATTGGGAGCCATTGGAATTCGAGAACAACTCACATATTGGCACTTCGTCTGTCGAATCTCTGAGGTTGATTGATTGCGGGGCCCATGAAGAGGCTCTAGCCGCGGTATTAAGCTGGCCGGCAGCTTTGAAGACGCTCCACTACGATGCCAACCAAGGCGAGTGGGATGGCCATTACGAGAACGAGCCAGTCACAGGTTGGACATGTGCCGCCTTTGTACGCACTCTGCAATCACAAAAGACGACTTTGACGGAACTGATAATGACGCGGCCACCGCTTGTCCATGAAGGACTAGGGGATGGACCCCGCATTGATCTGAGCGAGTTCACGTCACTCAAAACCCTGCGTATCTACCACGTCTTCCTCCGTGGTTGGGATGATCCACATGGGGTGTGGAAGTGCCTACCTCCCGGTCTGGAGATATTGGAGGTCTTTTACGACGATACGGACCTCACGACATTCTTACAGGAGGGCGATGATTCACCTTACGATACTTTTATCCTTGATTTGATCCAGCACAAGCGGGTGCACCTTCCATATTTACGCACGGTGAACATCCACTCACCCGAAGCAGTCTTCGATCCCGAAACACTCGAGGCTTTGCCCGTGGGACCGTGGACACTGCCATCTCCGCTCGCTCGTGAAGTCGAATCCGCCGGTGTAAAGCTGAATGTGTGGCTGGGATACCGGGCTCCTCCAGACTTTGAGAAAACTGACGTCTTCCAAGTAATTAAAAGCAATTAAATCAAACAGTCTATCCAACACAAGCAGAAATTAACAGTGATATCGCAATGCGTTCTCTCCTAAGACCTTTAGTATAAAATGTCAAGTACTATGTATGCATTACCCTCAACCAAACGCCATTAAATCAAATCTTCGAAAAAACTCCCAAAGCCCCTTTTGTACTCTCCTTCGTCTCCTTAATAAGCCCACTAACAGCCCTGAACGCCTCATGCGCCGAATCACCAAGAATCTCAAAGAGTATGCTCTCACTACTCGTGACAACAGCACCAGCATCCCGCAACCTATTAAGCGCAATACCTCTCTCTTCGGCATTCATACTGCTAACGCCATCAACGAGGATATAAACGCGGTGACCGCGCTCAAGGAGGTCGAGCGTTGTCTGCGCCACGCAGATGTGCGTCTCGATGCCGACGATTATCACGTCGAGAGGCGTCGAGTCTGGCGCTGGGAGCAGTTTCTCGATCTCAGGAGTTATCATTGAGAAGAGGGTCTTGTCTACGTCGGCTCGGATGTGTGGGCCGTTGAGGTGTGGTTGGAGTTCTGACACGGTGTTGCCGAGTTTGGCGCGGTTTTGGGTTGTGATGAATACGGGGATCTGGAGGGTTGAGGCTGCGCGGAGCATCTTTTCTGATGTTGAGACGCTGTTTGGTTGGTTGGCCTTTTGGCTTCTATTACTTTGCAATATGGGTTTCGTACAGTTTGGGGAACTCGTAGATTCCAGTGCGAAATTTGTCTTGGATGTCGCAGATGCTGTGATAGGGATGAGCTGTCAGTTCTGGTCTTGGGATTATCTGTCGTTTTTGTGGCTTTTGATACTGGGTGTTCTGCATACAAGAGTGCGGGATTACCTGGTCTAATGTTAGTGAGTTGCATTGTGAGGTTCGAGATGTTCTTACGGATTCTAGATACGCGCGTGAGGGCTGCCATCATTGCGATAGGTGATAGTTTCTAGATGATGGATGAATGAGGGCTTTTGCATAGAATGTAGTAGTAAAAGGAGAAGAAGAAGAACAAGAAGAAAAAATGGGCGGGGAATCGGAGAGGTCGGAGATGCGGGGAAGCAGCCGAGGGAAGATAGTCTGGTGTATTTCATATGCATTCCAAGGTTGTCTTGGAACTTTTTATTGCAATATTCAATCATTTTTGTCAAACTTCGCATATATACACATCACTCGTCTCTAATCTAGGCATCTATAGCTTCACCTCATGCACCTTGGCCCGGCCGGCAAACCAGCTGTCATCACCGTTTGCCGCCGCTGTGCGGATAGCATAAAGCTCATCAACAAATGCCGGGACGAAGCTGCCCGGGCCACGAACATATTCTTTGGCTGCTGCGTTCTCCGCTGCAATCTCGTACATGAGAATTCCAGACAGCACTGCGAGGAGTCTGTCGGAGCGGTGGGCAACCAAGAAGCAGCCGGATATTGTACCAATGGCACAGCCGGTCTGTAAAGTCATGTTAGTTATGCACCAGAAATAAAGAAATATCTGGAGAGATTGCGTACTCCGGTCACTTGGCCCAGGTATGGGTGGCCGTTCTCGACGGCAATGACCCGCTCGCCATCGCTGAGGTAGTCTGTTGCTCCGGTCAATAGTACAATGTTTCCTATAAAAAGTTAGAAGAAAAGGACCGAGAATAGAGACTCCTGGATTACTTACGCTCTCTGCGAGCGAGGTCTCGAGCCAAGGTGGCTTTTTGATTGCCGTCAAGAGTACTCGGTCCGCTGTCGACACCGCGCTGTTGAACAGCACTGCTACCCCAAACTTGACGAATCTCGCCCTCGTTACCTTTAATCAGATCAAAGTAACCACCCGCCATAAGCTGTGTCACTGCGTTGCGGCGAATTTGTGTTGCAGCTGCACCCACTGGGTCGTAGACCACTGGGTTACCCCGCTCATTGTATGCCTTAATAGCTTTTGAGTAGTTTGAGACACTTTCGCTGGTCAATGTACCCATGTTGATCAAAAGGGCGCCATCAAATTTGCACAGGTCCGTGGCTTCGTCGCCGTACGGAGACATGATAGGGGATGCGCCACTGTAGAATGGTTAGCATTGAAAATAGCCTGGCCAGGTACAATAAACTCACATAGAAAGGGCAACATTGGCTACGAAGTTTGACACGACGAAATTGATCATGTTGTGCACGAGGGGATGCACCTCTACCATCTTACGGATGATCTGGGGTACCTCATTCAACAAAGCCTCGGTCTCGTTAGCACGAGGAGACTTAGAAGCCTGCGCAAACCGGGGAGGGTTTCGGATGAGCTCGACGAATTGTTCGGCAGATGCTTTAGGGTCGTCGGCTGCCACAATGGCGCTGACAATGGCCACTCCATCCAGTGCTTTCTTTGGCGACTCGGACTGATAGAGCACTCGTTGCACGTTGGAGTGGTTGATGCCGCCGATGCAAACAGTGCCTATGGCAGAATCTTTAATGGCATCTAGGATGGCTTGAGTACCTGCCGTTCCAATGACTGACTTGGTATTGGTTTTGCTACGGATGGTAAGCAACTGTTGCTGGGTGGAATACTGGATATGTGAACTCACGTGGGGGTGGCAAACATGGTACCAATTCCGATATAGTCGGCGCCATCTGCGACAGCCTTTTTAGCCTCCTCAACCGAGGATGTAGTGATACCAATAATGGCATTCTCGGGAAGAAGTTTCTTTGCTTCCGTGAAGTCTATATTCGAGATTAGTACATGTATATTTGTATGATTGTGGTGAAAACGAACTCATATCATCTTGACCTAGATGCACACCCTCGGCACCAATAGCAAGAGCCACATCAACACGATCGTTGATCAAAAGAGGCACATTGTATTTCTTGGTTACCTGGTGTAGCTTCCGGGCAGTTTCCACCAGGAGACCTGTGTCGTTGGTTTTGTCCCGGTATTGCACCACCGTCACGCCTGCAGCAGAGGTTAGTTGAACATGTAACAAGAAGGCAAGAGTACGACACACCTCCTTGCAAAGCTCTTTCTACCACTGTACATAAATCTCTCCCCTTGAGAATGGCCGGGGTCGAATCAGTGACCAAATAAAGGGACAAATCTACGGGCATGGTGTCTTGGCCTTGGGCCGGAGAAAGATGGGGAATTTAGGAGTAATAGATCCAAGGTCGTTTTGAGAATGAGAATCAACCCGAAAAGAAGAGCGTATAGACAGGGTCAGCAGGCTATACTCGTATCACACGAAATACCGGACTTAAGTGACTGAACGAGATTGCCGTTTCTCGGCTGTGGTGGGGTTTTGGAAGGTTCGGTCTGTACTCGTCCGGACGTATAGAAGTTTGTAAAATTCACTTATATGACTTATATGACTTATATATGCTTTAATATAGTCAAGGGTTGATTTTGAAATATAGATAGACTTAAACTCAAGCAAAGCCTCTTCAAGAATAACCCTAGAATATCTAGGATTCCCCATGTACCCATGTACTATATCCAACTGTCGATGTTCCTTTTATACTCCGAGTTATTTCCGGCACGTGCGGGCTGACATAACCGTGATTTGTCAAATTCTGCTTTTCCTTTTCTTCTTCTTCCTTTCCCCAACCAACACACACAAACACTCTCAGGCATCGAGTTATTTTCGAAGCCTTTTTATCTATCTACCGCGTGGACTTTCAGTTCTACGCCATTGATTTTTCATCACTGGTTAGTTCGGCCTCGCCACCAGCACTTTTTACCGTCCGCCACAGGGTCCCCGACCTCTAACTCGGATTCACCAAAGAACTTCGATCGTTCCCACAAAGCAACACATTGAGAAGTTTCCCGCGAACTTGTCTATGTATTCGTCCTCCGTCCAACATTTCGAACATCACCTGCCGCTCAAGCTGCAAACGTTTCGCGCGCCGAAACCTTGTAGCATACGCCTTCGATCCTGTGGCTGAATAACCCGGATTTTTCCTTGATTTCTTGTGATTTTCCCCTAAGAAATCACCTCCTATACCTCAAAAAAGAAACTTGACACGCATGTCTTGTCTCGTCAACAAAATCATCATCCAGAATCCTTCCAGCTTTCCCTTAAGCAAGCCCACTGTTCTATCTTACTGAACCAATCACACAATTCAACCGTCACCATGGCCACCGTCAACATTCGCCGGGATATCACCGATCCCTTCTATCGCTACAAGATGGAGAAGCTCCAGGCTAAGGTCGAGGGCAAGGGCAACGGTATTAAGACCGTTGTCGTCAACCTGAACTCGGTTGCTCAGTCCCTCAGCCGGCCTCCTGCCTATCTCATCAAGTACTTCGGATTTGAACTTGGTGCCCAGGCTAACGCTAAGCCTTCTGACGACCGTTGGATCATCAACGGCTCTCATGACGCACCCAAGCTCCAGGATTACCTCGATGGCTTCATTGCCAAGTTCGTGCTATGCAAGAAATGCAAGAACCCCGAGACTGACGTCTTTATCAAGGACGAGAAGATCACCCTGGACTGCAAGGCCTGTGGTCAGCGCTCCGATGTCGACCCTCGCCTCAAGCTGAGCACCTTCATCGTTCGCAACAACCCCAAGGGTGGCAAGAAGGAGAAAAAGAAGTCCCGCCGCGAGCGAGAGAAGGAGAAGGCTGCAAATGGCGAGGAAGCCAGCCCCGGCGACAGCAACAACTCCGAGAATGGCGATGACGGAGATTTTGCTCTCGAGGCTAACAGCGATGATGAAGTGACCCGTCAGGCCCAGGCTATCGAGGCGGAAGTTGAGATTAAGGATGATGAATGGGCCGTTGACGTTTCCGAGGAGGCCGTGAAGGCTCGTGCCAAGGATCTCCCCTCGGATCTCAAGCGTGCCCTTGTCATTGAAGATGGTGACGATGAGGGAGCTGATGGACCCTCCTCCTACGAGCAGCTGGGCAGTTGGATCGTTGACACCGCTGCTGAGAAGGGCGGTGTTACCAACGTCACCGATGTTGAGATCTACATGAAGGCCAAGGAGTTCGGCATCGAGAGCAAGCACAAGACTTGTGCCGTACTGGCGCAGAGCATCTTTGATGAGAAGATCGCCAAGCAGATTGAAGGCCGTGCTGGTTTGCTTAAGAAGCTGATTACCTCTGATCGTCATGAGAAAGCATTCCTCGGTGGTACCGAGCGCTTCGTTGGCCAGGATCACCCGGAACTTGTCGCCCAGATCCCTACCATCCTGTTGGGCTATTACCAGAACGACCTCGTATCTGAGGAAACTCTCAAGGCGTGGGGTGCCAAGACCAGCAAGAAGTACGTCGACATCTCGACCAGCAAGAAGATCCACAAGGCTGCCAAGCCCTTCATCGAGTGGCTCGAGAATGCCGAGAGCGACGAGGAGAGTGAAGAAGACAGCGAGTAGACGGTAAACGTCGCCTGCGCTATTATGTATGTTTCGGTATTTGCTACCTGTGTCCATTCTTAGATTGAACACGGGCTTTTTTTGATCTCTGGCTGATCTGTCCATCTCGCATGGACTGATCACTTCGGTCGTCATTGTAGTTTAGCTCACCATTCGCCACTCCTTTACATGAATATCAATATGGTATACATTATCCAAGTTTCATCCACATTAGTAGCATTTAGGTACATGTGCAAGTGAAGTAGAGTAAATTACAATATCGTCGTATCTCGTGCCATGCAATGCTACCAACAACCAAAAGCAAGAACTAGAACGCCACCTTCGCAAGCATAACTTGCTCCCCCTCGCCACCGAAAGAGAGATTAGTAGCGCCGTCACAGTTTCCAGCATTCCCTGTAGTAGTAACCACATCTGCTCTCAAGCGATGCTGCATAAAGACAAACCAAGTCAAATCCACATTCCAAGCCTCCATCGCCCGAATCGCATCCTCAACAGAAACCATAGCTTCGCTAGACGCATCACTCCTCGAACCACTGACATAATATCCAGGCCCGACAAACAGCGCAATCCAGCCAGCCAGCATCTCGCAGATCCTATCACCCACTTCTAACGGTAACCGGACATGCGAGAGAACAGTGATAAAGAGGGAGACCAACGCGCGCCACAGGCGATGGTGCGGCGTGAAGAATCTTGACCCAGGCGTTGAGGGCGAGAGCGAAAGCGACAAAGAGAGGGCTAAGTGTAGAGTGGAAGTCGCAGTCACAGTTGTAGCCTGGGACCTGGTACGGCGCTCGTTCGCGGCTTCGGCGTCAGCGCACACTTTCTCCCACACGCGACGGTACAGCCGGTCCCAGCGGGAGAATTCGGTTTCGACGCGCGTGGCCATGAAATCGCCTGCGCCTTTGCACATTGCTTCCATAGCCTCACAGGCTGTTACCGTGACGAAGGTTTCTTCTTGGCGGTCTGGAGTTTCAAACTTGCGGGTTGATTCTGTGGATGGGGTCGCGATGAGGGATTTGGATGTTTCGTTTGCTTGTGATGAGGGGAAGATTATTCGGCTTGCTACTGTTGGCCAGAGCTCGTTGATAAGAGGGAGAAAGCTTGTTTCATTTTGGGATAGGGCGGGTAGGACATCGATGAGGATGGAGAGGAGGGAGCGTCGGAGGTAGGGAGATGGTGAGGTTAGATGGGATGGGATAGATTTGACGATGTGGACGAGAAGGGCATGGGTTTTGCTGAGCGGCTTCTCGGCGTCTTCTGGTTCTTTGGGGGGTGGAAGTGGTGGCTCGTCCGAGTCGGCTTGGTTCAGAAGCTCTTCGATGGACGGCTCTAGGGGAGGTTTGTCGTATGTTTCCGACCATGGCTTTTTGGGATGGGGAATTTTGCCATCTGCATCTGCTAGTTCATCCTCGGCATGTCGTTTAGCTTTGCGGTTGGCAATGTTCACGGCGATGCTTGAGATTGAAATATTCTCATATCGAGACTTGCGGGTATCGTGGGAGCCATTCTCTTTGCCCTCGTCGATTGTGAGCAAAGAAGGTTTTTTCGCCCCTTCCTCGACGACTGCAGCTAGTGTTTTGAACATCATCTCCACGAGTTTGGGATAGCCGTGGTATAGATCCAAGATGCCAAATATAGAATCAACCAGGTCATCCAGATAAGGTATCAACCGGGCCCCACAAAGCTTGACCATCATAAACAGGACTTGTGGCGGATATGGTGATACGTCAAAGGTATTAAGTTTCAAGGCCACTGAGTTCACCAAATAGTCCACGTTTTCAATGATCATAGAACTTGTGTCTGGGTAGTTGCAGGCATTGGTCAAGATATTTAGGCATGTCATAGCGTGGCGTTGAAGGTTAGGATTCTGTGATGCCAACAGCTGTAAAGTTGGGTAGAGCGCGTCCATAAGTTCGGGTCGGAAAGCCTCGCCAAGTTGTTGAGCTTGGAGAGCCACAGATTCTAGAGCGAGTGCTGATGTACGCCAATCACCCGTTCCATCAGCTGGCAGTTCGTTCAGTGTACTTAATGAGATATAATACAACTCTTCAATCATTCCGCCACGGCCAGTTGACGAGATGGACCCCTCAATATGATCAAGAGAGATGAACTCGTCAAAGCTAGCTGTTGCTGCAGTGCTGTCCCGCAAGAAAGTCATCGCCAACCAGAAAGGTGCAATGGGGGAATCACTTGATGTTGTGTGCATGCGATTGATAATTGAGCGAGTGATCTCATTCCCAGACTCAGACAAGTTCAATCTGGTAATCATTGACCGTAGATCCTTCAGAGTTTGTTGCTGACTTTGGTGTTCTAGAATAATTGGTTGGAACACCTTTGATCTAGCATCAGTACTAAGCACCGCCCAGTTAAAGCCAGCATCCATTGAGGCCAACGGTTGGAGGGCATTGGTGCTTTGTTTGACAACGGCACCGACGCTATCACATAGACCTGATGCCAAACCGCTGGTAAGCAAATCTGACCCAGATTGGACTTGAGACAGGACTTGAAAGACGGTAGAGATCTGACGGAGTCCCCACTGCTTGGCGGTTTCATCGTTGCCTTGCATGACACGAGGGAAAGAAGCCAGCCAGGTATGCAGAGATTCTTTTAAAGAATCCAACACTGTAGGGTATGTTGTGGCAAGATGAGTTAAATTTCGGTAGGCTTCATTCACCCCCTTGTCCTCTTTATCTGCTAGAACAACAACTGTTTCAACCATAATAGAGAGAGAATTTGAAAGTGTGGTCTGGCACTCTTCGATTACCATCAGAGAAAGTTCTAGGACGGCAGACTGAACTTCTGATCGCTGATGACGGCGAACCGGGATAATACTGGCCAGCGCAAGCTTGATCTGTGTTGTGGTGGCCTTCAACCAGGCTTCATCCAGAGCTATCTTAGCGCTTCCTAGCTCGGGCGGGGAGACTTCCGAGGCGACACGGTCGTTGAGAACAGCTCTTAGAAGCTCTGTGAGAATCTTCAAGGAAGTCTGGAGGAGCTTGTATGACCTGCGGATTTGTGTTGACGGCTTAAGAATCTTAGCCAGCGCCGACACAGTTCGTGGCATGATGCTGGCAAGCACCACACGATCCGTGACTCGAGCATAAAGTGCTTGCAAGGCCCTGGCAGCTGCCAGACAGAGCTCATCTGATCTATCATCAACAATTCCCTCCAACAGAATATATACTGTTTGGTCGACCACCGTCGCCGTGCCGATCTCGTGATAGATTGTCCGTTCTGGGACAGCGCCTTCCAAGACCGTGAATATAGCACTGAGGCAGTCAAACCCAGCAATACACAGTTCTTCTGAAACCTTAGGCTTTAGTAGTTGCTTCTCTTCTGCCTTGTTTGGAGAACCCCCCACAATCAACGTCAACAATATTATGAGTTGCTTGCCCATTGCAGGAGACAGCCGTTGCCGCCATCCATCGGCGACTAGTATCCGCAAACAGTGGACGGCAGATTCCAAGCATTGTGCGGGTAGTCTTTGTGTTTCATTGAATATATGCGACAGTGGAAAGAATGCATATTCAGCTAGCTTCTCGTCAAGGGTATTGTTCCCCGCGAGATCCTTTAAACAGTTGTGCACCGGCTCAAGGACTCGGGATACATCGGCGGCAGAAGCTTGATTTCCTCGGAAACGGAGGCCAACAGAGCTAAGCTCAACGCATGGGGCTCGGAGCTATTCAAATATTAGCACTGTTCGTTTTTCGCCATGGCGGTCGAATGAAGCATATCATACCTGTTTGAAAGATTCTTGCCGGAGGTTGTCCATTGCAGCCGAACAACGCCGGGCAGCGTCAGAGTTGCAAGATAGTAAGCTAGGTGTTAAGTAAATAGCAGTACTGGATCAGTCAAACATCAAGAGCCCCATCGTAAATACCGTCTAGTGGACCCATCGCGATCGAATACAACGGGACTGTATCCCAAAACTGCACCGCTCTTTCATCATCTGCCAGCATAATCAGGCGGTGAACATAAATTATCCCAAACGGGCAAGATAACACTGCACGTGATACATTAGCGCGTCTCAACGCGTGGGAATCCCGACAGCTGCCTGCGAGACAGAGCAACAACCAGTGTTGCCTTGGCTATTTCAATTGCGGCTCTGGTCTACTCAGAATATATATTGCGCTATACTCAGTGTCCAGCTTACTCCGAGAGAAACATCTATGCGGATTTTGCGCATTCCAGAACTTGCGCTTTTATCGCTCTCGCGTTTGAGACCTAGCTTCTACATACGATCTGCAGGACAACACAATTTCTTGACCACATCAATCTCGAGGTTATCTACGGGCTTTTTATCTGCCAGTATTGCAGCCCAGCAAAATTCCAATTTGAACAAAACGTTTTCACCATCGCGAATCATGGCCGATGATAAGAGCAGGAAACAGGCCACCCTGGGGTATGTACGGGATGGACAGCAGACGATCGGGTGCGTCGACAATATTCGATGGCGCATGCGCCCTTTCACTCTGGCCTCTCTTGGCTTTTGTTTTTATTCACTCCGCTAATTCATTCTATTCGTCGTGTAGGAGGTTTTTCGGCTCAGGTGCCAGCCAACCGCCCAAGAAGCAAACCACATTAGCCTTTGGTGGAACAAGACAGGCAGCAAGGAGTGATACTGCTGACATGGAGACCAAGGATAACACCGACGGAGCTAAAGTGGAAGACACTACCGACTCAGCACCAACTGCTGCCCTCAATGGAACAGAGCCAACAAAGGGTTTGAAGCGTGAAAAGAGCATTGAGGCAGAAGAAAGCGATGGTTCCGATATCCAACCTGTCTCTAAAAGGCGACGAAAAGCCTCGGCAAAGACCTCTCCAGCTGCCAAGAAGCAATCGGCATCGCCGAAGAAGCCCGAGTCTACACAGCCAAAGGTTGAATCGCCATCACCAAAACCAGCCATGAAAAAACCCTCCGATGTTACTCCCGAAGAGAAGTCACCGTCGGTAGAAGAAGAGGAGGACCCATTGGAAAGCGAAGATGAAGATGACCTCAAGCCAGAGCTGACGAAGAAATCAATCGAAAAATTCCAAGCTAAACTGCAAGGCAGTGGTAAAGATCCATACCCAGACTGGAAAGCAGGTGATCCTGTTCCTTATGCTGCGTTATGTACCACATTCTCTCTGGTAGAGATGACTAGAAAGCGCTTGGAAATCACAGACCACTGTTCTCTCTTCCTTCGCCAAGTTCTTCGCTTGACCCCTGCCGATTTCCTACCCACTGTCCAGTTGATGATCAATAAGCTGGCTGCTGATTATGCCGGAATCGAACTGGGCATCGGAGAGTCACTGATCATGAAAGCTATTGGTGAATGTACCGGCCGAAGCCTTGCGGTCATTAAAGCCGATCAACGGGAAATTGGAGACCTAGGGCTGGTCGCTGCCAAAAGTCGGTCAAACCAGCCTACAATGTTCAAGCCCAAGCCTTTAACTGTTCGAGGTGTGCATGAAGGCCTTCTTGGGATCGCCAAGGTCCAGGGTCATGGATCTCAGGACAAGAAGATTTCGGGCATCAAGAAACTGTTGGCTGCAGCCGATGCCGACACGGCTGGCAAGGGAGGAAAAGGGGTGGATATAACCAAGGACAAGGGCGGCCCCAGCGAAGCCAAATACATTGTTCGCTTTTTAGAAGGCAAGCTGAGACTGGGACTTGCAGAAAAGACAGTTCTTGTCGCTGTTTCTCGGGCAGTCCAGACTCACGAGGCTGAATCAGCCGGCAATAAGATTCCGTCCGCAGAGCAAATGGTCGAAGGTGAAAACATCTTCAAGACTGTTTACAGTGAGCTTCCTGCCTACGAAGTAATCATTCCTGCCGTTCTTGAGCATGGCCTCTTGAAGCTGCCTGAAGTGTGCAAGCTTTCTCCCGGAATTCCTATCAAGCCTATGCTTGCCAAACCGACCAAGTCTATCACCGAAGTCCTTGACCGGTTTGAAGGGAAGGAGTTTACTTGCGAGTATAAGTATGATGGAGAAAGAGCACAAATCCATTTTGTGTCTCCGGATTCTATCCACCAGTATCCCGGAGCGTTGGACACATTACAAAAGGACAGCAAGGGACTCTCCTCGATCTTCTCCCGCAATTCAGAAGATCTTTCGAAGAAGTATCCCGATGTTCTAGGCAAGCTTGACACGTGGGTCAAATCCGACGTTAAGAGCTTTGTTCTTGATTGTGAGACTGTTGCATGGGATACGGAGGCCAAAAAAGTTCTTCCATTCCAGCAACTAATGACTCGCAAGCGCAAGGATGTCAAAGCGGAAGATGTCAAAGTCAAGGTCTGCGTGTACGCCTTTGATTTGCTTTTCTTCAATGGGGAGGTAAGATCATCTGTCTCCTTAATGTCCATATAAGAGTGATTTGCTGGATCCCTTTTCTTCTGTCCTCCCTCCTCGCGCTTCGGTGCTCTTTCCCGTTTGTGGCGAGAATTATGGGGGAGACAAGAGGCACACCGAGTCGCTTTAATCCATATCTAGTTGTTCTTGCTAACTTTTAAACAGCCCTGTGTGAAGAAGTCTCTACGAGAACGGCGAAAGCTTATGCATAAATGCTTCCAACCCATCGAGGGGGAGTTCCAGTTTGCCCAATATGGCAACTCTAATGTCCTCGATGAGATCCAAGAATTGCTCGAGGCTAGTGTTAAAGCTTCTTGCGAGGGTCTTATGGTGAAGATGCTGGACACAGCAGAGAGTGGCTACGAGCCAAGCAAACGGAGTCGCAACTGGCTGAAGGTATGCTGCCCCTGTTTCTTGATTATCTTAACCGTTCCTAATTTTTATACAGGTTAAAAAAGATTACCTTGCCGGTGTTGGTGACTCCCTCGATCTTGTCGTGCTCGGGGCCTACTATGGTCGTGGAAAACGCACTTCGGTTTACGGTGCATTCCTTCTTGCTGCCTATAACCCCAACACCGACACATATGAGACCATATGTAACATTGGCACTGGCTTCTCTGAGGCGCTGCTTGAAGAGCTACACCAGACGCTGGTTCCGCTGGTAATTGACCGCCCAAAGCCATTTTACACTCACTCAGCTGTCCCCAAGGACCAACCGGATGTTTGGTTTGAGCCAAGACTGGTGTGGGAAGTGAAAACAGCCGATTTGACCCTCAGCCCACGCTACCAAGCCGCTGCCGATGAATTCCAAGGAACAACTGGCGGTGGAAAGGGTGTGTCTCTGCGTTTCCCGCGGTACATTAAATCCCGCGACGATAAGAAGCCAGACGAGGCTACTACCACCCGTGCTGTGGCAGAGATGTATCGGAAGCAAGAAGCAGTCACCAAGGAGACTAATAGCAAGGGAGGTGTGGACGATGACTTTGAGTATTGAAGCGATTTTTTCAGGCGCACTATAGCGAGTGTAATTGAATTTATTGGATATCGATAATATGACCTCCTTGTCGTTTGCATTTTCTACCATCGCGCCATTGCCCAGGTGGGGTGGGTGCATCCTTAGGGCTTACCATGATGCCACTTTGACCCTTCCTGGCTAAATGATCACGGGGCAATGCTAACTCGTAGGTACCAGTTATTCGTTTACTTTAATCTAATTATCCCTTTCTAAAACAAAGCCCCTGCTGGTCGGCATCGAATATCATGACTAAGGTTATTCTATGATCCCGGCGGACTCCGCGGCCCTTGGCACTGCAAGCCAAGCAGGCGGACTCTGTTCGGGCCCTGGATCGGCATACTTCCGCCTTTCTTTGTTCGAAGCACGTCTTGATAATGCCTTGGAAGTGGCTGATATCATGAAGCAACATCATGTATATCTCTCTTGGCACCGAGGAATGTAACATGCCCCCCTTCAACAGCAAAGTGCCCTCCCTGCCATGGCTACTAGCTTACTGCGCGTGTGGAGTCGCCGCACTTATATTTTAGTGACGGCGCGGAGTGCAGCCCGTCTGGTTCTCTGCACGTTTTTCTTTGAGCTGTTTGGGTGCATACTTAATTGTCGACATGCGGATGTTTCAATTAACGACGGCCCTCGGGTCGATCATCGTTTCTGCGGCAGCCCTTACCCCCGAGTTAGTGCTGACCCGATTAATTGTATTTATTGGCTGGTTGCTGACTTTTGTTATATAGAGAGCTTATCTCGGCTCCTAGACGGGGTGAGGCTATTCCCAATCCATCGGGGGTGAGTTGGATTATTGTCTGTAAATATCAACCAATGTTATTGACCCGACATAGCAAGTCGCCCTCTTTTCCACCTCTGAATACTCCTTTGAGATGCATGTTACATCATCATGGTGGAGCCTGCTGGATCTGGAGACCGGAAAAGTCACTCAACTTACTAACGACAGCAATGTCTCCGAATTGACTTGGCTAGGGTCTACCGACTCTGGTTTGGTGTATATCAACGGCACTAATGCTGAGATTCCTGGAGGTACCGAGATTTGGATTACAGATACCTCTGATTTTGTCACCTCGTGAGTTTATATTCATATTTGGGTAGAACATTACTAACTTCTGTGCAGTGCCTACAAGGCAGCTTCACTGCCGGCACCGCTTTCTGGCCTCAAGACGGCCATCACCAAGTCTGGAGATATTAACTTCTTGGTGTATGGAGAGTCATATCCTAATGGAACAGCGTACAATGAAGAGCTCGCTGCCAAGCCCCTGAGCTCGGCACGTATCTACGATAGTATTTACGTTCGTCACTGGGATACCTGGCTCACGACGAGATTCAATGCTATCTTCTCAGGGACGCTGAAGAAGAAGAGATCCGGAGATGGAGCCACATCCCGCTACACCTCTAGTGGGTCTCTCAAGAACCTTGTCGCAGGAGTTAAAAATCTCGAGTCACCTTACCCACCATTCGGCGATTCGTCTGACTATGACATCTCCCCTAATGGAAAATTGGTTGCATTTAAGAGCAAGGCGCCTGAATTGCCACGTGTGAACCACACTGCTTCATATATCTATCTTGTACCCCATGACGGATCTAAGAAGGCTGTCGCTATCAATGGTCCAGACAGTCCTGGCACACCGAAAGACATCAAGGGTGATTCGAGCAGTCCTTCATTTTCGCCAGATGGCCGTGAGCTTGCATATCTCCAAATGGAAGATATCTCCTACGAGTCGGACCGTCGCACTGTCTACATTTACACCATTGGCTCCAAGGATAATATTCGTACATTGGCCAAGAACTGGGACCGGTCACCTGAGGCAATCAAGTGGACTGCTGACGGGAAGAACCTGGTTCTGAACACCGAGGACTCTGCACGCTCTCGACTTTTCTTGCTGCCCACCGATGCTGGTAATGATTTCAAGCCTAAGAACTTTACCGACGGTGGCGCGGTGGGTGCCTACTACGGCCTTCCTAATGGAGAATATTTGGTTTCTGGTTCCGCTATCTATACTAGCCGCACAATTTACACCGCGAAGCCTGGCAAGGGTATCACTGGTATTATCTTCTCTGCCAATAAAGTTGACCCTGCCCTTAAGAGCCTTGGTCCATCGGACGTTGATGAGTTCTACTATAAGGGCAACTGGACAGATGTAAGTCTACCGTTTTTTCATAAAATTGAAGAGATGCTAACATTATAGATTCATTCCTGGATCATTTACCCCTCGAACTTTGACAAGTCGAAGTCGTACCCGCTCCTGTTCTACATTCACGGTGGTCCCCAAGGTTCCTTGGGCGACTCCTGGAGCACTCGGTGGAACTACAAGGTCTTCGCCGACCAAGGCTATGTGGTTGTTGCGCCCAACCCAACTGGTAGCACTGGGTTCGGCGATAAACTCACAGACGAGATCGCGAACAATTGGGGTATATCATTTCCATCACTCATTCTCGTTCTTACCTTCTAATGATCAACAGGAAGCTACCCCTACGACGACTTGGTCAAGTGTTGGGAGTATGTCCGGGACAACTTCGACTTTATTGATACCGATCGCGGTGTGGCAACTGGCGCGAGCTACGGTGGCTTCATGATCAACTGGATCCAGGGTAACCCTCTAGGCCGCGAGTTCAAGGCGCTGGCCAGCCACGACGGCACATTTGTGGCCGACGCAAAGGTCTCGACTGAGGAACTGTGGTTCACTGAGCATGAGGTATATATCCTATGTGTGGCTTTTGCTTTACTTGTATAGGTACTAACTATTTCAAAGTTCAACGGCACGTTCTGGGACAACCGAGACAACTATCGTCGATGGGATCCATCGGCTCCAGAGCACATTAAACAATTCGCTACCCCACAGCTCATTATCCATAGTGATTTGGATTATCGGATTCCCATCTCTGAGGGTCTGGCGCTTTTCAATGTCTTACAAGAACGAGGTGTACCAAGCCGGTTGCTCAGTTTCCCTGATGAAAACCATTGGTAAGTACAACAGATGCCTTTCAATGAGGATACATCCTCGGAGAGTCCTAGAGCTAACGCAATGGCATTGAAATAGGGTTTTAAACAAGGAAAATAGTCTTGTCTGGCATCAACAGGTCTTGGGATGGCTCAATAAGTATGCTGGTATTGACACTCCTGGCTCTGTCAGTTTAGATGACACTACAATTCCCGTTGTGGATTATAATCCTCAGTTATAGGTCTCCTTTGCTGCAAATAAATGTCCGTTTACGGGTAATGTCTCAGACGGATTGTTTCAGGATGTTTGTGTTTCGTAAATATTGCTTTCTTCACAGATTCTATGATGTGTCCAACTTCTATACATGAACAATGAAATCATCCTAATGTAAAAGACCTGCTTCTATGTACTTTATGTGATATGGTCTGCCTCATGGGACTGACACGCTACCCACAATTTCCAGCAAACGCATTACCTATCAAACGCATTACTCTTCCAACTTCTCCTTCTCTTCCAAATCTTGTCTTCCCTGCCATATCTCTCTTCAACCTTTTCCCACTCATCAACCATCATGCCTTCCAAACATTCCTCCCGTAAGGGCGCCAAGAAGAGTGTGTCCCATACTTTGTCCCATACTTTGTCCCCTCATCCATCATCATCGCCCATCAGAAAGAAGGAGAAAGGCACACAACCAACTATCTTAGAGCGCACTAACAGCAGCTCAACGCCAGGAATTCCCAAGAAGGGGCCCTCTACTAGACCTCAAACCCCAAGTGAGTGCTGGAACCGGCTCCAGGCCTTCAACGGCTTTCGTTGATGTCACTCTACAACAAACAAGTTCTAACCCTTATGTTTTTGGTACAGAGATCAAAACTGAGATGCCCTCCCCAACTCCTGCTTCTGCCACCAATGATGAGAATGAGCGTAAGTACAGCTTTGACTTCACTCCTGTCCCAGACCCAATCTCAGCCTCATTTCCATGTACCGAGGATGATATTAGCTTATGTCATGCACCCACTGCCAATCACACTGGCTTCCCTATCTTTGTTTCCCGAAATGGACGCTGGGACTGGTATTATATTGCCTCTAACAACAATACCATAGAGTCTTCCGCTACCCCTGCCAATGATGCGACCAATGGAAATGATAATAACACAAAGAGTAAGTTCGCTGATGGTCTCAGTCTTCCCCTAAATCAATCCCCCTGCACTGAGGACGATATCACCTTGTTTCCTTGTCCCAATCTGGGTCCCAATTCCGCCAATAGTCTCACCTTCTCTTCTCAAAAAGGACGTTGGGAATGGATCTTTCTTTCCTCTAACATGGGTACAGAGTCATCCCCTTCCAAGGTCAAGATGGAGGACATTCCCGAGGCCACTCCAAAGGTCCAGGGACCGAGCAACCCTGTCTCGACCACATTCTCCGCCGCCGACCTGCACCGCTTCGTCTTCTCATACAGCGACCCTGACAGCGACGATGATATCTCCACCATGCCATCTCTGGTTGAACACGCAGAAGAGCAAGCTAAGACTGTGGATCATGTGAAGTTCTTCATGGACACTACTCATGACAAGCATTTCGTCCCAATCGAAGTGCCCCCTCTTACTGGAAACGAGAACTGGGATGCCTGGTTGACCGCCATGCGCCTGCTCTTCCGCCAGCACTCGGTGTGGCCTATTGTGACTGCGGAACTTCAGCCACTGTCTCCTGACCACGATCTGTATCTGTGGTACCAGCGCATGTGCGATTGTACAATCGCCCTTATCTACGCCAATGTTTCCGAGGAGGTCCGCAAGAATGCTTGTTTCGTGAGCACCGTGCGCGAAGATGATGCTGACGTGCTGATGTCTCACCTGTACTCTCACTACTCTGAGCCTGGTTCGACTCACACTCATCAGGAGGATGGGCTTGATTAAGTGGGTTGTGCATGGATTCTGATAAGGATTTGCGTGTTATGGGAGTGCATATTGCAATATGTACATTATCCTAGGGTTCTCTGATCTCTTGCCCATGTCACCCGGATCTTTCGATATCCGATATTTGATGCTCTTTCATTTGCATGTAATGTGCAGGTACAAGCTCTTTTTCTCTGAATTTTATCGAATTGCCCAATGAATTTCTTATGTATTCTTACTTTGGTAGTTCAATATTCTTTTACTACATCCATATGTTGTGAATTGAACGAAATCCAGAACATGCCCACACATTCTCTCATGTCAAAAATAGATCTTCAATTAGTAGGGCTCTGATAGTAAGTGTACAAGAAAACCCCCAACAAGGCTTGTCGAATGCCTTTGCTTTTATATCTCTTCAAATGTGAATGACATTTCAATGTATCTTAATTTCCCCAACAATACAATATCCAGCACTAACCACGGCTCGTGCCAATGGAGTTCATTAAATACTCCATTCATAATGACGGTAGCCTGTGGATTCAAGTTCAACACACCTATCCTTACGGCCAAAACAATATTGATACGGGAATCTTCTTCCCCACTCAAAATGACATGACATTGATTGAATTCCTATTAGCAGGAACAGAAATAGAAAGCGGTCAGTCTCGCTTAGAGGTATTGGCTTTAAGGTTAAGCTCCAATATCACCGTCACTACGCCGGGAAGCCGCGTCATTGCATTTGCCGCAGCATTCTACTAGCATGACTCGCCAAAACAACGGTGCCTTCCAACAATATGTCTTTGCACAGTCCAAAGGTGTCATTGCGCTCCCAGACGATCTCTCGTTTGAGGAGGGTGCTATATTTCCCTTAGAGGTTGCAACTAACACTAGATCGTCTCAGAGAAACAAAGGGCAATGCAGCCGTTAGAGTTGCCCATTCGCCTATTCTACCCCCGGATCATCCGACTCTCGAGAACACGGAGATTAGGTTCAGTTACCCCCCCCCCGCTGGATCCGGTCAAGAGGAGCAAAGCATATGTACCAGTGCTTCCGTGGATGACTGAAAGACGGTTCTCCAGATTGAGGGGGGCGATCTAGACAGTGTGAATCCAGCTCTGGATAAGTTGAGGGCCGGTGTCAGCGGGGATTAGATTGTTGCCAATTTAGTACGTGGCCAGATTTTATAAGCGAGATGCTATGAAAATGAAGAATGAGATATGAATGGTAATATACTCATATGGACAGGATAATGTCTCGAAATTCGTATAAAACGTGACCAGGCTGGATACAAATCCCAGAATCCCAGAATCCCAGTGTAACTACTACAACATAAATGCCCCATGTAATAACACAACATTGTAATTGGCCCGAGGCCCACTCACATACGTATCTAGTCGGCATGATACATCCACCTAGATGTGAGGAGTCTTTGATCTTCATGTTTCTTTCCCTAATAGGACTAGCCTTTGTTCATTATATTTGTGATCATATTAGGGATCAATTAGTTTCTTGGTAAGAACTACTCCTCCGTATGTTGTCCATGAAAATTGCCCGAGAGAATGGAATTTCGGTCGATCTTCGGTAGAATTTTGCGTAACAACCGGGCTCCAATGCAGGACAGAAAGCTTCTTGGCAGATCAAAGAAACAACCACACCGCCAGTTTTGCAATTATCGCAAGAAATCTATATATTCTACACTTCCCATGGACTAGTAAAGTTATAGAACCCTCGGTGATAATCTATATCACCCACACTTCTCAGAGCCAATGGCTCCCTCTCTTACAAACTCCCAAAACATGGCCGAGACAAGACCGAACGAAGTCTCTGTAAATATAGGAGAAGGAATCTCGAGCACTGCTCAAACAACCCATTCGGACCAAGTTGAGGACCATGCTATTGACACAGAATTTCTCATTGTTGGTGCAGGGCCTGCAGGCGCAGCCTTAGCTTGCTTTCTTGGCTCTCATGGTAAGTATCTGGGTCCAAGGCGACTTTGAATAAAGTGACTAAATTGTCAAGGGCTCAAGGGAATCATGATCAGCAGCGCGCCAGGGACAGCTAATACCCCTCGTGCACATATTACCAATATGGCAGCACTTGGTCAGTCACAAATAGGTCTTGAGTTGTGGCCGAAGGACTAACGTCCTTATTCAGAATGTCTACGAGATATTGGTCTATATGAGGAGCTCCGAAAATTGGCATCCACGAGCGAAGACCATATGCAACATACCAGATGGTGCCATAGTATGGCAGGCGAAGAGTACGCCAGGATTCATTCGTGGGGTAACGATCCGAGACGAAAGGTAGGATTCAATTACTCTTTCCACTTATTGCTTTACTTTTTGAGGAGACGGCTTGAGTATTTCATGAAATAAGTCAACTAACAGAGTATCAAGGGTGACTACCAACTGGCTAGTCCATGTGAGCCATTTGACCTACCGCAGACACTTATGGAACCGGTTCTAGTTCGGCACGCGGCTTTGAAAGGCTTCAAGTGTCGCTTCCATACGAGACTTGTTTCGTTTGTCACTGAAGAGAAGACTGGGTTGATCACAGCAACTATTCACGATGAAATCTCAAACCACGAATACCATATCCGCACCAAGTATCTATTGGGGGCTGATGGTGCCCGCAGCCAAGTGGTGAAGCAACTTAATTTGCCTCTCGCAGTCCTTCCCAATCAAGGTGTCGCAATCAACGTGCTTGTCAAGGCCGACCTCTCACATCTTGTCAAGACTCGAACAGGCAATATCCACTGGGTGATGCAGCCAGATCGAGAGCACCCTAGTTTTGGTTGGATGGCGGCCGCTCGCATGGTAAAGCCTTGGAATGAATGGATATTCATATTGCTCCCAGATCGCAGCTATGACCGTTCTCAGGGGAAGCCCTCTAAGGAGGAGTACCAAAAGAGAGTGCAAGAGTTTATTGGCGATGACACACCCGCCGAGATTCTCGATATCTCATCTTGGTATATCAATGAGACTGTCGCAGAGAAATACTCTGAAGGTAACATGTGAGTGATCCTTTCGGTTAATCCGGTTAATTTGATAGGAGAATTATCTTTAATGACCTATCCTGCTTGCAGCTTCTGTCTCGGCGATGCCGTACACCGCCACCCCCCATCCAACGGTCTAGGCTCAAACACGTGTATCCAAGACGCCTTCAACCTGGCCTGGAAACTTGCGTATGTCTGCAAGGGCCTCGCGTCCCCATCACTTCTGTCCACTTATTCCAGCGAGAGACAGCCTGTTGGTCATTCGGTCGTCACCCGAGCAAACCAGGCATTCCGCGACCACTTCCACGTGTGGGATGCACTTGGCATGCTGCCGACGGATGTCTCTGAACGGAAGCAGATATTGGAGGAGTTGAAGAGTGCAACTCCACAAGGATCGAATCGTCGCCGTGCCTTGCGCGAGGCAATCAAACTTACTGCTCATGAGTTCCATGGGCTGGGAATTGAAATGAACCAACACTACGAGAGCCAAGGAGTCTATACGACCGATGAAGCGCATCCCTATGAGAGCCTCGGACAGGAGACCAAGAATAGGGTACTGTATCATGAACCAAGTACATATCCTGGTTCTCGGTTGCCCCATGTTTGGCTCAATAAAGCAACTCCCGAGAAGCCTATCTCGACAATCGATCTTACTGGCCATGGCTCATTTACACTTCTGACTGGGATTGGAGGTGGGGCGTGGAAGGAAGCGGTGAGATCTGTTGGTGAGAAGCTTAATATTCCAATTCAGGCGTGTTCGATTGGATTTAGGCAAGACTGGGAGGATGTGTATTTTGAGTGGGAAGGTGTTCGAGGTGTGGAAGAATCAGGGGCCGTATTGGTGCGACCGGATCGATTCGTTGCATGGAGAGCATCAAAAGCTTTGCCGGATAGCGAAGCCTGTGAAAGAAAGCTTCTCACGGTCATAAGATCGATTCTGGGATTTGAAGATCTGTGATGTGTAATACTTGTTTTTTTTTTGTTTTGGCCATTGGTTCTACCTTTTTGGTTCTCTCTTTCACCGACTTTCTCCGGCAATTGGGTAGGCGGGGTAGGGGTTGGTCGAAAGTACAATTAGAAATCAATGTTGGTCCACTTGACTACATTTTACTCCTTTTTCAAGTTCAGACCTGACGCGGAAATTCAGATTACTAATGCTTATTAGTCTAACACGCTTTAAAATACGACTAACTAGTATATTGATCCATTAACTAATAATAATGCATTAATAGCACTCCTAGTTAATAGCTCTTGTACGAAGTAGGTGATAGCTCTATCTTTAGTTACTTGGATGCTTTAGTAATGTATTATTAATGCATTAATATCCATCCATGGATAGTTAACTATAACTAGCGCCTGTTGTCCCTGGCCGAATTTGCGGGGCTAAAACTTATACTACGTCACTGTTAATAAAGAACACCATATTAAAACATATAACAATATCTCCACTTTAGTAAGACATAAACAACCAAAGCGTGCCAATTTTCAGTGTAATTGTATTTTCCTATCGGTAATTAGTTAGTGCATATAGTACATTAATTATTGCATAGAATACTCTCAAGGTGTTAAAAGAATAAGTAAAAAAGTAAAAAAGCTGCACGTGACTATATTTGTAATAGGGTGGGTCCAATCCTTACCCCACCTGCGTTCCGAGTTCCCTTCCCCACAACTTTTCTCCTCAAAATGTGGGTTCGGTCCATCTTCGGTGAGATTTCAATTTGATCACGAAGAAGTGTCCTGTCCAATCAACGCTTACCTCAAAGGACTTCAAAATACTCGTGGACTTCTTTCGAATCCCAACCCTTTATCCATCTTGACCTACTGATCTAGGTCAATACAAACCGAGCCTACAAACACCTATCCAAGAATGCCAAGATCAGACTTGGCTTGTCACTCATGTCGCAAGCAAGTGTCACTCATCCCTGGAATAAGAAAAGGAGAATATCATTCTAACCAGGCATATTGATTGCTAGGCGCAAGGTCAAGTGGTACGTGAAGGATTGTACTAAGGAATTCCCATCTAATTCCAAGGTTGTGAAGTAACGTCTGGTTAGTGACCGGGCAGTACCTCATTGTGTGGTTTGTATACAAACAGGCCAAACATGCAACTATCCACTTCAGCCGAGGAAGCCAGGGCCGAAAATTGGTAGGGGGTGACCACATCTCATTACAGACCCAAAACAGCGGTTGGAACTACGTTAACAAGACACAGGGTCTCTGCAAAAGCGAAGAGAATCTCGTCGTTCGGATCACACAGCTCAAAACCTGAATATTAGCTTCCGGCCAAGCCCACCAAACAATCCCAACTTACATTTGGACTATGGTGACCTCGACACCCTCGAGTATGAGTCTAAGACAGAAGGGTTAGTCCCCACTGATCAGACGGAGACAATGCATGGAACAGTGACACATGAAGGCGATCAACCGCAAGCTTCACACCTGAATATGCACGATCTTTCTTACATACTCCACCCATCTCATGAATCCACAACTTCCAACCACGATCAAAATCAGAGCCCGAGCTTTCAAGATGAAATACAGGGCGGGCTTTGCCGTCAAGCTTGCACCGAACTAGGTGTGTCAAAAACTACGATGAATGAAATGTAAGGACCCTGGCGGCCCTGGAAACTCAAACAAAGCGGAATCTAAAACATACTGGTTATATGGATAGGATTCGAATCTTTTTTGACAACATGGTGGCTATCAATATTTTCCATGAACCTTCATTTGCAGACAAACTCTCAAAGATTCCTTCCTTATGTCAATTGACTGCCCTTCTCGCTGCTATAGCGGGCTATGCCTCACGCTTTCTTGCCCCGACAGCAAATATCTCACCCCTTGACGAACTCCGAACCATGGAAAAAGGTCGTCAACAACCTGAATATTTTGTTGGTCGTGCCTTTGATTACGTGAACAAGGCTCTTGTTGCGTGTGATGATGAGGCACCGCCTCTTTGCGTTCTTCAAGCCCTCATTATCGCAACACATTGTCAACTGACTCGAGGGGTTCGCGGAAAGGCATGGAGGTCTCTGGGGTTGTGTGTTCGTTTGGTATACGAAATGGACTTGCATCATCTCGATACTGAAACGGTTGCGAAACCCGATAATACCCACCAGTGGCAAGCGGATGAAGAAAAGCGCCGTGCCTTCTGGGCAGTTTGGGAAATGGATGTTTTTGCCAGTACTATTCGTCAGACACCAACCGCCATTAACTGGGGACACATGGAAATCCTACTGCCCGTTGATAACGCCAACTGGTTTCAGGGCCGTCCCACTCCAAGCTGCTTCATGGACGCTGACCCAAACCAGTGTTGGAAGGCGCTCCAGGATAGCGGCAACCAGTCTCCAAAATCTTGGTTTCTGGTAATCAACTCTTTCATGAAAGCAGCCCAAAGTATTTCTGATCCGCAATGGCTATCCGCTATGGACAATCCGGGCCACCACCAGCCTAATCACTACACTCCAGTGTGGGTTGAAGAGGGTTGCCAGAAATTGGAGAAACTGGGGAACGCTGTAAGGTGCTTTAGTCTGGCCTTACCAGGCCATTTACGTTACCATGATCAGTATCTGGCTTTTGGAGCACCAGTACAAGGGCAATTGGAATCTGAACGACAGCAACATTGCTCTTTATACAATATCTTTATCATGACACAGCTTGTTTGGTTGATGATCCACAGATACGATGCATTCAAACCCCAAACCAGTCAATTCCAAACCAACTCCTGTCACCGCTCCGGAAATGTGCCTGGTGGGGTTATATTCAGTCCGCATGATACCGAATGTATGGCACAGCGACAATATTATGAAGCAGCCGATCGCATTTTGAAAATTGTCAGTCAAAGCTGCGAGGAGCATATCCAACACATCAACCCATTCCTTTCTAGCACATTGTGGCTCGCCTCGGCAGTGCAGCTGGTTCGCAAACACCTCGCTCAAGCACCTGCCAATCGAAGCTTGATCAAATCGCGATTTGACGTTCTATACCTGACCTACAGGCGGTGCGTCGAGTTTTGGGGCACCCAAACCGCTATGCAGCGGAATCTGGAGTCACTCGAAGAGCAATTAGAAGCTAGGAAAAGAAAGATGGATCCTCGTGACAGCCAATCTTCGTCAGACTACCAGACTAACCATCCCGAGCGCCACACAAAAAGGAGACGGACACACAATACCGAGTCACACACCATGAAGCATGATAATGTCCACCGTCTTCCAACTACGAGAAAGCCCAAAAGCAAACCTCCTCAACATATACCGGAAACACCACCCATTCCTGTCGAAACTTCCCCTTTGCTCGATAATGGACTAGATATTACAGCCCAGAGTTATGTGAGGCAGCACTCAGCTGCAGTGGATACTACGGCGATGCTAGGCATGATGCCTCCACAACTCGATAGGAGCCAGACTACTGGGACTTGTATGATGCCTACTAACTCTAATTTTTTTGATTCAACAAGTCCGGGTGATCTTCACAATGATCAGATCCTTGAATGGCGCGACTTTGATTTTTCCGGTGGCATACAGGATCTTCTTGCTGAGTGGACCACATACTAATCCCATTGTCTTGCGGTTTGAACTTTTTACCTTGGCGGTGTTTTCTTCAATATTGATACACTTTGCGGGAAATAATAGGCTCATAAATCTAGGGTGTGGTGTATATGTAGATCTATGTATTCCATGGCTTGTTTTACTAGATACACATCGTTCGTTGGCTTTAGAAACCCGTACTGTACTGTAAAGTAGCCCTTTGACGGCATATTGGAGGTCGATCCCAGATTTCTGTCTCAAAGTTTTAACGCTAGTATACAATTAGTCCTCATATAGTAAGGTAGTTTTGAATAGCTGTTTCTGTATAGTATTCATTTATAGTACTATACTATACTACTACCCCCCGTCCTACGACGGTGTATAGCGCTCAATGCCGAATGCCTGAATTAAGCCTGGTTTTAGACCGCTTTCAGGCCAGTGTACTGTAACCAACTCGGCATGGAATAACTAGGCGCCGTTCACCCATAAAAATGAAGCTTTTAATCTCCATACAAATGGAGACATCTCCATATTTTGGGTGGTTTGCAAGTGTCAAAAAATGAAGCTTTTGATCTCTATACAAATACAGATATCTCCATTTGTATGGAGATCAAAAGCCTCATTTTCATGCCTACCTTAGGCCAGGAACCAGTGCACATTGCTTATTAAGGGAGCTGTAATAGTAATTCACGTATTTATATTTTTCTGCCAGGCCAAAATCAGGCATTCGGCATTGAGCGCTATTAGACCTCCGCAAAGCCCATAAATGGGGGCCCAAGGCCCAACCAGCAGTGGGCTATGGGCTATGGTGGGCTATCTATGGGGGCCCATAATAGCCCATCATAGCCCATTGGGGGGTTCTTGGCGCTTAGAAACCGACGACTTGTAATCGCTGTATTCTAGCATTCTACTAATTCTTTAGAATCTAAAATTCAAAGGATAGGTTTATAATAGGTATATAGATATACAACTAAATTTTAAATAAAATTTAACTAGTAGAGGTCGAGATATCGCGAAAAATACTAAATATTGTCATTCTTATCGTAGATATATATTTCTGAATCAGATAGGAGTACTACCACTTTCTAAGTAAACCTCTGTATTTAAAAAATTATCTAAATAACGCGTTTTCTCGTAAATTTAAACGTGATTTATAAATCTAACTTAGTATATATCACTTTTTAATTAGAATAAGAAAATATTACCATAATATAAGTGCTAATTACGGGGCTTAAATATAGAGTAATTAATTTTTTGAAATGTTTATATTGTTTGGTGCTAATTGGGCCTAATGGGCCCCCATTATGGGCTTTGCGGGCTTTGCGGAGGTCTAAGCTGCGCTATACACCGTCGTACCCCGTCCTCTTCATACTCGTTACCATCCTCTAGAGCAATAATCCTCTCAATATAATAGGGAATTCTCTCGATCCAACCCTATATCGGCTACTGAGGCAATTTATCCTATACTTTCTTTTTGGCCTTGATAGCCTTATTTCTTAACTTCGGTGTAACCTTCTTTGTAGTATACCACTTTCACAAAAACCACGACGCCTCTATCATATTTAGGTCAAGTAAATTACTAGGCTAAAGTAGGCATTTCACTCTCGAAACATTAAAGATCGTTGGTTCAAAATGAAATGATGTTGAGAAGAAGACGCTCTATCTCTTCAACAATCGCACTAGGCCGAGTCTCTAAATATTCTAATACGAAAGGTAAAAGTTCTGGAAGGAGAGTATTTATATAATATCGAAACTAATAATTTCATCTTTTGACTTAACTAGATCGAGAAAGCTTCCTAGTTATTGTATTTTCATTCTACTTCAGCTTCTTCCCCGGTAGTTACGTTAACCCTAGTGTTCGTATTCTAGATTATAGCTCCTAGGTTTAAGCTTATTCTAGCTTCTTGCGATGATAAGGATCCTTCTTATTATAAAAAAAGGATCGTAGTAGAAGAGATCTTAGTTCCTTCACGGCTAATCTCTCTAGTAATATTAGCGTAGGTTTTCTCTGGCCTATACCTATAAAGGCATATTTTCGAAAAGACTCAATCTTCTATATCCGGAGATTACTTTTTCGGGTGCCTAGAGTGAGGGGTTTCAGCAAATGCAGTATCAGAGATATTCTAAGGGCATAAGCTCGCATCAAAGCCTTTCGCAAGAGCTCTTTCGTAGATACAGTCAATCGTACGCTTTGAAAGGCCTACAATCTCCGTAATCATAGTAGAACTCAGGCTGGCAGCTTTGCTAGTTACTTCAATTAAGCGCTTTACAATATCGTGACCCATAGTAGGCTGGTCGGCCGGCCGGCAGGTTGTAGGTTAGTAAGTTAAAGAGAAGAGAATAGAATAGAATAGTGGGAGGGGTAGTGCAGCAAAAGTACTATACAGGACCATTACATAGTTACTCTGTGTTTCATCCGAAAAAAAGCAAATATAAATTGGGACAGAAATGCTGGGATCGACGTCCGTATGCAATATTCTGAAGTGGGAAAGGAGGGGAAAGATCTCATGCCCTTCCAACCACCGAGAGTAATATTTCAGTACGGGTAAATTCATAGCCTAGACCGAAGCATTTAAAGCTACTCCAAAAAAAAGGACCAATTCTGGTTTTGCTTTTTTAAGAAACTGACCGAAGAGAGGCCGGGCGGGATGATTTCGCCCTAGTTCGGCACCCCCATTCTAGGACTATAAATTCGTCTAGAAAATCAGTTCAACCAGCAGTTATTTAGCGAGATTTATATTTTGATAGTTTTGAAGAGTGGACACTGAAAATTTGAAGATAACCCCTTATTTGATTCTTATTATCGAGCACATTCCTACCATTTTCACAATGACAGTCTCAAACACACCTCGGATCAACCTCGTTCGCATCGCGCATGTCTTTTACACCCACAAAGACATCAACAAAGCCCATGAATTCCTACTGGACTTTGGGTTCCAGGAAACCAAACGGGTGGGCAAGGATATCTATTATCGCGGCACCAGTTCCGAGCCATTTTTGTACTGCGCACGACATGGCGAAGAAGATGTATTCGGGGGTGCAGCTTTTGTTGTAGAATCCGAAGCTGATCTTGTCGCTGCACAAGAGCTACCTGGAGCTACAGAGATATATGACTTGAGTGATGCGCCTGGCGGTGGTCGCTGTGTCACTTTCCACGAGCCCGTCAATGCGTTCCCTTTCCACCTTGTTTACGGGCAAACACCCTGTGCCGATGAAAAGAAGCTGCCCCAGCTGGAATTTAATTTCGTGAGTTATTCGATTATCCTCAGCGTGTCGATGGGTTTCCCTATCTGATATTGTTCTGACGTTCTCTCAGCCGACAGACAAACACCGACCGGGTAATAAGTCGCAGCGATTCCAAAAGGGTAAGTGGATGAAATAGCTCTATAAATTCAGTTCTCATACTAAGTAAGATATTGGGGAAAAAAGGTCCTGCTCCAGCGCACAAGTTAGGTCATTTTGGACTCTGTGTCACCGATTTTGCCAAGGCGTTTGATTTCTTCACCACCCGATTCAACTTCAAACCGAGCGATGTAAGTACTCCTCTCCTTATACTTAACCCTGTATATGTGCTGACAAGGTATTGTTCTAAATACTAAAGCTGGTCCATGACTCGACTGGAAAAGAAGTAACTACCTTCGTTCATTTAGATCGTGGTTCCGAATTGGTCGACCACCATTGCTTTTTCTTCTTTGAAGGACCCAAGCCACACGTACATCACTCCTCGTTCGAAACACATGATTTCGATACACAGGTTTTGGGTCATGACTGGCTGCGCAGCAAGGGGTATGAAAACTGTTGGGGTGTAGGACGTCACATCATGGGAAGTCAGATCTTTGACTATTGGTATGTGTTGTTCTACAGCATCATTTTTTTTTGGAAGCTTCTAACATTGTTGTAAAATTGAAGGTTCGACCCTTCTCGCTTTATCGTGGAACATTATGTTGATGGAGATTTGGTTAATGATCAACATCCTATTAATCGATCCCTTGCCTCGCCGGACAGTCTATACGTTTGGGGTAGGTTTTTATGGCCGTGATAAGCTACTCTCGTACTAATTTGATTCTAGGCCCGGATGTTCCCCTTTCATTCTTGCAGTAGCTTCAGATACGGGGTTTCTTTGACTTCTTGGGATGAATAGGTAGTACGGTAGTACATGGTACTTTATTGTATCATCATGCATATCTGGGCTTTCGGGCTTTCTGGCCTCTAGTTGTACCGATTTAAATCTCAAAGGAGTAGCTCGAAGGAGTTCTGTAAATATTGCGCTATGAATGAAATCCAGAATCTGCTAAAGTCATCAACACGTATCCAACACAGTAGATTTCCTAGTACCCCAAACAGAAGCAAAAGGACCGAAGCGAAATTAGGCCGAGAAACACACCGAAGATCGTCCATACGACCGAATGACAGACCGAATGACAGACCGAGTGACAGACCTGGTCTGCATGTTTCTCTCGGCACATTCGGCACCGTCGGCACAAGCGGCACAATCACCACAATCACCACGCGAACTCCTGTTGATCTATCCAAATGCCCTCACAAAGTGGTTGGTTCAGGTCTGGATTTCCAATTATTTCGCTTTATATCACCATGCGGGTTCACCTACTCTTTTACTGTTTTTGTCAATGTTGAAAATATAGAATACATTCCAAGACTGCACTGTATACTCGTATGTGGTCAATTATCCCGGAAAGATAGACCGAAGTTGTTCCACGACCAGATGTGGAGATCTGGGGTCTACTTCGGATTACAAAAGCGTTTAGGATCCCCTTCTTTGCATAATACATTTCACATTTAATTTCGGAAATTTCTATTACACATTTTATCCCAGACCAGACTCATTTCACAAGATGTCTCCCAATTGGACAAACCTTGTCAGGTTCATCAGCGAAGAGGATGGACAGATTCATCTTGGCGAAGTTGATACCAACAAGTATCCAGACATTGGACTCGCAGTCTTGAATGGCGAAAGGATCGCAGCTAAACTGGTCAAGGGATCAATCTTCGATGGTGTCGTAACCGACACCACTATTCACATTGCACGAGTATCTGCACCAAATCGTTACCCTTCCGCGCCTGGTATTTGAGCTAACCATGGCGCCTGCAAATAGCTGTTGGCACCCATTGGGATTGAGGAAGTGCCCATAATCCGGTGCATGGGGCTCAACTACCGCGACCATGCCAAAGAGGCGAGCCTGCCAATCCCAGATGTGCCGGTCCTCTTCATCAAACCCCGTACGGCACTCAACGGACCCTACCCGGCCAAGATCAACGTGCCAAAGATCGCCCAGGACAACACCAGTGACTACGAGGCAGAGCTGTCAATCATTTTGTCCAAGTCTGGCCGAGACATTCCCGAGTCGGAGGCAATGGATTACGTTTTGGGATACACCTGCAGCAACGATGTCAGTGCTCGGACGCAGCAATTTAAGAATAGCCAATGGTGCTTCTCAAAAGGTACGAAAAGAAATCGGCGATGAGTCTTAATTCTCAGCCAACCAACAAGTTTTGAACCTCGACCTGACTTCTGATACCCCGGAACAGGCCTTGATGGATCCTGCCCGATCGGCCCGGTTCTCGTATCTCCCTCTACCATCGGCAACCCGCATAATCTTCGGATCAAGGCAATTCACAACGGTAATACGGTGCAGGATTCAAACACCGGGTGAGTTCTATTCAAACGGGTTAGTACCCAGGCTTCCAGGCTGACGAACCATGGTTTCAAGGGAAATGATTTTCGATATTGCGAAGACAATCGCATTCCTCTCCCAAGGAACTACGCTAGAGAAAGGCACCATCCTCATGACCGGAACGGGTCCTGGTATTGGTGCTATGCGCAACCCGAAGATTGTTTTGAACGATGGGGATGATATCAGAGTGGAAATTGAGAAGATTGGAACGTTGATCAACAAGGTTCACTATGAGTAAAGAGCATTTTAGGTAGAGACCAGTTTCTTGGCTGACAAGATGTCGACTTTGACCACAATATATATGTTGCACACATGCCAAAAGCAATATCCCATTGTACTCATTTCCTGGCTTTTGTAAGGGCGGACCTCAGGCCCCGGCCCAGGGAGATGCTCAGGACATGAGCGCGTTTGGCCTGAGCGTCCTGAGGCAGTCCAGTTTCTCCAATCTTTTTTTGGTTTCCCCTATTTCTCCAATTTTGCCGCTTGATTGTTATTTCTCTCAAAGGGTATTTGATGGAATAAACAAACTTACTACCGAGTAAGAATGCTTATACCTTGGCATTTCGTTATACGCCAAGGAAAGGAGCCGTAAAAGGAACAGCGCGGACCTATGGATATAAAGTCCCTCAAAACAGTTCTAAAACTGCTCATTCAATACCTGTTCGTAGGAGACCCTCTCCTCACACCTTGCACTTAGGCAGAGTAGGAAGAAATTCACCATGTAGATATGATGAGCTCTCACCTCAGAATACGATATGATACTAACAGTGAGCAAAAAACGGCAGGTGGGCACTAAAAGGAATGTGAAAAGGCTGCCGGTGCTAGAAACTATCCAGTTTATATCTATATTTATAGGGCGTAGCATAACATAACTCCATCCCCGACCTAGAACCCATTCAGATTCTCCTGCGCCGTAATGACATCCCCCTCATCCACAAAGTCCGCCAGCACCACATTCGGCGCCCGCCCATACAGCCCAGCGCATAGAGCCGCCTGAGCACCAATACTACCAGGCCCTGTCGCAGCATTAGTAGTGCCTGCCTTCTGGCGAGCTGGAATCTTTACGCCGAAAACATCAATATCAAGGAAGTGGTTGACAATGCCCATGCGGCCTGTAGCGGCGGCGCCAGAGGGCCGGTCGATACTGCAGTTCGAGAAAGAGGCATCCGTGACGTCGTATGCTGTCTCGAAGTAGTAGGAAAACTCATCTTGGATGAAGTTCACTTTGGTAGTGTCGGCGCCGTAGTCTAGAGATTGTCAGTTTCAATGTACATATAGGCTGTTGTAATTGCTGCTTTTTACCCAGGAATACGATCAATCTCTTTCCGCTGGAGATCATATCACCCAGTGTAGGCCAGTCCGCAATTGATAGCGGATTTGCCGAGGGAACGTAGACATAGTTGACAATCCCGCTGCTGGTGAAAGTGTCTCCAAACTCGGTGATATCTACTGAATCTCCGTTTGTCAAGAGGAGAGTGACGACTTCGTTCGGGTTTCCATCCAGCCAGTTCTTGATAGTCTCCAAGTACGTCTTGAGCGGTCCTGCGTCTTCGAGCAAGCATGATGTATGGCACAGCTCTATGACGTTCCTATCGAGGATAGAATGGTGTGTTTGGACTTGCAGGTACCGGATTCCCATGTCGAGTTGGGCTTTTATATCAATGTTTTGGTTTTGCTGGGGTAAGGGCCCGACAAAGGCAGAGTCATGGGAGCCTACGAATGTAATATTTGAGTATGACCGGGTGCAATACTCCGAGCGACCGTTGCAGGTTGTCGGGGCTAGGGTTGACATAGACGGAGTCGAGGATATAGATACCGAGGGCTGATATTCTCGCAGGACTGGTGTCCCTGACGCTGACACTGCTACTACAGGCTGAAGAAGTATGAGAGCACTCAGCATTGCACGTGTCAGTCTCTGGTAGATTTGGGCCATGGTGTTCGAGGCTGCTTTTAACTACGCTCAGTTCTGACCGAGAAGGTGCAAAGGGGCGCTGTTTCACCTTTTATGCTCCAATACTTCCTTTTCGCCCTCACAGATGTCGTGATAAGTATCTGCTGCCCTCGGTCACGTAGGAGCAACAGCTGCCCCCGCAGGGGTGATATCAGCTGCGCTTGTGAGGGTGATGTGCTCATGCCGATTCTCCCACACATTCCACGCGTAGATCCATGATCAAATGAGAACCACAAAGGACAGGGAAAAAGAAATTGAGACTGAAGCTCACCATAATCACATCGACTGTGAGATATACCCCCAGTGATAGGATATGATCATAAATACCCTAGTCTCCTCGTGACCGCAGCTACGCACCAATAACAGCTCATCGATAGTCATCCCTGATTTTTTGGTGTGTGCCCAAGACAATTTGTTCTTAAATAAACCTCTCTAAAATTGGAAGTAATTTAAGACAGCGGAGGTTCAGTGTTGCAATAGATTTCGCTAGTAGTGGTCTCCTATGCGGGTGAGGGTCGAGTTCAGGCGGTTCGGTAGGGCCGAAAAGCTTTGCCAGAAGTTAACATGGATGGTCTGTTATTTTATAGTGCGATGGACTTTAATTCTGCCACAAGATATCATGAAAAGGACTCATCCTGTTCAGTTCTCATTCCATTCACGTTTCGATGTACTACTTAGAGTCATGTACAGTCATGGACATGGATGATCGCTGCTTGAATGAGACGAGGGTCATTGCATAAATTATGCAACTAGATATACTAAGATATAGGATCACAGTTGATAGTCATTAATATAAGCCGTAGTGGGTGATACAGTGCTGCGATGAGCACATTATGTCTAGTACACTTAACTTGTCACATCCAGGATCACTGGGGTTATTCATGGACCTCGGTATACCCTTAATATGATGAAGTCTCTCTCTCTTTTCCCTTTTCCTGTTTACTAGGCCTCTTCTATTTTCTGCGAGGGTGCCCATTGGTTGCTTCCAGAGATTGGATTCAAGGCTATTAGGGTATGGCAAGCGCTAAATATGTAGTCAGACAGCTTTTTCTTTTGAGGCTTCAAATGTTCAGTGGCAAGCCAGATTAAATCCAGGCCCTTTCATACATACATACATAGTCTTATGCCGTGTGTGCTTTTGAGCCCTTCATATTGTATCACCGCATAAACACTACACGAACACCAGTCGTCAGGAATCGCTAATCGAAGTGATGTTGCAAAAGATCATAGGTTATTGCTATTATCTCCATGTAGTACTCCATATGGAGTACCGATCAAGCTTCATAGTAATACAAAGATTATCTCATCGTGCAGATACAGGTATTTTTCTTGCCTATGCAGGAAGGCTGAAATGCACCAGCACAGAATTAGAAGCCAAGCGCATGTATTCAAAGTCCTACCGGGTGTAAGTGCTACGAGACTAAGGGCTATGATCTCAATGACCCAATAAATAGCATCATGTCTATCGATCTTGGAATGACACAAAACGTGGGCTATTATTCACTTGCAGATACCCTGCATATACAGAGCATCCCTCAAATATGTGTGTTACCAGTTATTTCAAGTGATAATCCAAGTTTCAGGGCCTTGAAGTATACTTAAGGGCGAGTACAGCACCCTTCAAATTCTACCCATTCTATTTGCTCTATACGGAGTTCTACAATTCAATTAGGAGTCCATTTAGTCAAGGAATCAAACCTTCAGAGTCATTCGACTTCAAGTTGCCTTCTAAATCGCCTACTTCCTTCTACTTTTCCCGCTTCGCCCATTTATTCAGGCGAGCAGAACAAAGGGATTCGAATTCCGCAAACATGTTCCAACCCTACAACCTTACTCCGTTAGACCATTTTTCGCCTCCGGGACATTTCAGTGTGTCTCTCACGTTTAGTCTAATTGACAAGGACCGTGTGCATGTCCTGCAGCGAATGGAGGATGCGGTGGCTCGTGTGGTCTCCAAATTGCCCTTCTTGGCTGGAATGGTGGTACCATCTACCCAGCCAGATGATAGAAGCAACGTACTTCAGGTGCGGCCTGCCAGTGCTGCCGAGCTTGAAGAGTGCCCTATTGTGGTCACCCAATACCATACAGAGTCTACCGCTATCGCGGTGGATGGGAAGCTCAACGCTGCCCTGATTCCGTTCCCAATCATCTACCCACCACGTAACCCTTCTCCTGTGCTACGGTTGAAGGCTAATGTGATGGGAAACAAGTTATACATAGTTTGCTGCTTGGATCACCGAGTAATGGACGGGTCAGGCTTTTTTACTTTCGCCGCTGCTTTCGCTGCGTTCTGTTGTGATCCAAACGCCCCGTGGCCGTTGACAACTCCACATGCACAAGAAGAAACAAGGCAACATATCAAGGAGATTGCATCTACAAGCACACCACAGGACCTTAAATGGACTACATTTCCTACTCAGACAATCGAAAACGAAATATCCACAGATTATAGTCGAGTGCCCATCAGTTCTCCTCATGTACTCGATGGCGAAAAGATAAAAATACTGCACGAGGCCTGCAATTCAGCTTTACAGTCTCTTCCCGAAAAATATAGGAAGAATATTCCCGACATGTCTCTTCCACCGGGGCTGGTCGTCAGCGCGCTGGTGGGCATATGTAGCAGTCGCGCCCGCTTGAGGGCTTTCCCCGGTGAGCCAGAACTCTCATCCGAGATGTTCATTGTGGAAAATATTCGCAAGGCACTCAACTTGCGTCAGAGATATATGGGAAATACTATCGTGGGCACTCAAAGCCCGTGTGATGGCTTTGCGCCTCCTCCACCTGAAGCCTTGCGAAACATTCATGTCCCAGAGCCTCTCAGTCCGGTAGGGCCGGAAGATATCTGGCGGATCTGCAACGTTGCCCAGGCTCTTCAGGAAGCATCCGGACACCTGGATAAGCAGCATGCACAGGGTATGGTCGCAACAATGTCCCGCGAACGTGATTGGAGTTCATTCCAACCCGGGTGGGGGGTGAATTTTCTTGTGTCTAATATCAAGTCTGCAAAGCCTTATGCCCAAAGGTATGGGCCACTCGGAGACCTTCAGTTGCTCGACCTGGTTTTCGATACAATTCCTGGCTTTTGCTGGATAATGCCCAACCTTCCGTCGGATTCTCTATCGCGATATTCATGCTGGAGGTTGCGATGGATTCTAGAACGGGCGGCGATGGAGTGTCTACTGTGTGATCCCCTCTTCCAGTGGGCTTCGACTCCTAGTATGGCCCCCAGTTACGCCAAAGTCTAAGCCAAATGGGCTGCTATTTTTCTTTGGGTATGTTGGTTAGATGTTGACGAGTATGACGCAGGGCTGGGTTTCGGTTTTCGATAAATATATATATACTCTTCTCAAGAAAGCTTTTGTGCGTACGGGCTTTGCGTACTTTGGTATGAGATAAATGAGATATATCTGTCTACACCTTATACCTCATAGGCTGAAATGGTGATCAACCTTGTTGATACCTCGTAGTTGGTTTCGTAAGACTATAGAACGGAGAATCAGGAGAGAGAGTATAGCAAGACATTCCATGTATCGGTCCCAGGGAGCCGACAAAGCGTGATCCTTGCTCAAAGACCTAGTTAGCTGTCATAAAATACGAGAGCACTCAATTTGGAGATTTTATATTTAGAAAGTCTCGATAATTCAATATTAAAGGTCGTTTGTATAGCCTAGAGAGCTTGTAGAAATGTGGTATCACCTCGCTCCTCAATTATCCTTGAACGGTCGGAGGTAGAAAATGAAGAAAGAATTGATTTAGAGCAGATAATATATCTAAATATCTTTTAAATACTGTCGTTATACTCGTGGAAGCGTGAAAGTGTACCTGGCAGCCACTTGTGGCTGGTGTTACGGCCCCTAAAACGGCCCCGACCCAGGCAACGGAGCTCTGAACTCTCATTCTCCACTGTGTTCATACCCCTCAAGCTCGACACTCCACGGCTTCGCTCTATCTTGTACTACCTCATAATTCCATTCCTACTCCCCAAAAGATCCTCCTGATCAATTCACAATTCGTCCTCACCCAACACGCCATCGCTGATTCGGCCTCATCTCCACTCAAGCTACGTAACGGGGAGCAATGGTCATTCGGAGATCTCGCTCATGAGCTCGATGGCTGAGGGCAGTGAGGGTTGGTCACGCGAAGACGAGCTTGACCTAGGCCAGGAAGACGATCCCCGACAACCCGACGATGGCGCCCTCGATCAAACATTACCTTCCCCGCAGGAACCAGCGCAAGAGGCATTGGACGGGGTAGACGATGCGGAGGACCACGATTCTGAGAAGACAGCGGGACCGAATGATTTCAGGTTCCCAGAAACCCCTCCGCCGCAACACGCGGACTGGAACGCGACAGTGAGCGTGGATGGAACAGGGTCAAACCCTGACGATTCTCCATCGCTGCATGTTAGTGGTGCGATTGGCGCATAACCTGGATAGCTAGCTGATTGATGACAGGGCTCTATTCCGTCCTCCTTGAGTAGCAGTGCTCTCGAGCTCCGCAGATCCCCGCGAGTCAGCCCGGCCCGTCGCCCCTTCGACCTTCGCTTCCAGTCCCGGTTATCTTCATCGCCGCAAAGTGTGTCTAGAGCCGGCTCGCCATTCCTAGCGCATCTTCACTCCCGGCAATCTTCAATAACCAGTCAGGTTTCCCCGACTCCAGAAACAGAAGCCGAACCGATCCAGGGGCCGTGGGATGTGGTGCGATGGACAAAACTGCGGAAGATCACTGGGCAGGCGTTTTCGGAAATCGGGAAGCGCAATTTCGGGCGGCCAACTTGTCTTGCAGTCTCTACGTCTATTGTGATAGGTACATCCAAGGGTATCATTCTCGTGTTCGACTATCAGCAAAGCCTGAAGACTATCATTGGAACGGGCACACCAGGTTTGTCAAGAAAAGTCTCCACCCTTTGTCCCTTGTACTGATGATCCCCCAGCTGTTGAATGTGGTGCTATTACATCTCTGGCGCTTTCTGCAGACCATACTACCGTTGCGGGGGGCCATGACTCAGGCGATATCTTTACGTGGGAGATTTCGCGCTCAGCAAAGCCTTTCCTTCATATCCCGCCAATCCCGGCCAATCAAGTCGAGACTCGAACGTCTGATGGCCATCTTTTAGGATCTGCGGTCATTCATATCGGGTTTCTTGGCACCAGACGAACGGCGCTGGTCTCGGCTGACACACGGGGCATGTCGTTCTCACATCTGGCAACAAGAGGGATGGGTGCAGTGGGGCGAACAGTGAAGACGACACGAATCCTGGGTCGATATCCTCAGGCAACGGCAGAGATCAAGCGGCGGAAACCTAGCTCTGTCCTTGCGTTCTCTCCTCTGCCACTCGGCAACGTAGAGCAATCCACTGACTCTTTGGGCCTCGTTGCTATGCTGACACCCTATCTTCTTGTTATTGTATCCACTACACCTGTGGCACAAACACAACACAAAGCACCGAGACCAAAAGAAGTTCCCGCTCACAGTGCCATGACCGGCGCCTTGGCATGGTTTCCAGCCATTCGGCTGAAGGGCAAAGACACCCAAACTTCAAACACGAAGCTTGTCTACTGCTGGTCAAATGTTTTGACCGTGCTCGAGGTCTCAGAGGCCGAGTCTGAACAACCTGCAGACAAATACAAGCCCCCCAGCCTTGTCTTCAGAGCGCGCAGCAGATGGAGAGCAGACGAAGCCATTGTGGCTGTTCAGTGGCTCAGCCGTTCGGTACTCGCAGTGTTCACAATAACGCAGCGGCTGCTGATAATCGAGGATTATTCCATGCATGTGACCGACTCAGTCGATCTCGCCAACAGGCATATATATCACACTGATCTCTTCTCGTCACAACTTCATTCACTAGTCGAACAGCTTGATGAGGAGGATGATTCGATGCACGGAGTAGTAGCAGATGCATTCCATATGAGTTTCCGTTCTTATAAAGGGCGCTTGTTCTTGCTTGGTTATAATGAAGCCTTGGTAGGCAATCTCTCAAATTGGGCTGATCGCTTGCTGGCGCTAATGGAGGCTGGTGACTTCATTGGGGCCATTCGACTAGCAACCTCTTACTATACGGGAGAATCGGAAAAGCTGACGGTTGGGCTTCCGGAAGAAGATGCTTTGAGACGGCCCATTGTGCGAGAAAAGCTTTTGGAGATGATCTCCGCATCCCTCAAGTATGCTTTTGGTCGAAATTCTGAAGCAAGCAACGGTCGACTTGAGAACCGGCAGCTGGAGGAGCTAGCAGACGTTTCTATCGCGGCTTGTATCTACATGGCTGATGAAGAGTTCCTCTGGGAGGAAGTCTTCAACTGGTATGAGGAGCAAAAATCAGCGGGCATCTTCCTGGATGCCCTCGAACCACGCATCGTTGATGGAACTTTGCGATCACTACCTCCGACCGCGGTCAAGGCCTTGATTAATCATTTCATGGGAACTCACTCGGCCGGTCGGTTGGAGGAGATCATTTGTCTTCTTGATACTACCACAATGGACATCGATCAAGTCACAACGCTGTGTAAGCAGCACAATCTTTATGACGCCTTTATATATGTATGGAACCGCTGTTTGATGGATTACGTGGGACCTCTGGAAGGACTACTACAGCTTATTCCATCCCAAACCGAGCCCTCCGCCAACGGTGACTACGTCATTGAGATGAGACGGCAAAACAATGCGATGAAAATGTTTCCCTATTTGTCATTTATCTTAACGGGTCGCATCTATCCCACCGGAGACGACATGGATGAGGCTGAAGCCACGCAAGCCAAAACAGACTTGTACCAATTCCTCTTCTCAGGCCGTGGGTCCAGTACGATCCCTGGAGATACCAACGGGGCAGACTCATTTTCTCAACTTCGAGCCATGCTCAAGTTCGATGCTTCCAGCTTCATGAGCATGCTCAACGAGGCATTCGAGGACAGCTTCCTCAATGATCCCGAGAGCGAGGATGTCTCCACGTCGGGCATGTCGATCAATCGACAGTACCTCGTCAGCATTTTGCTGCAAGTCATGACCGGCGATCTTTTCACGCCTTTTGATACCATCTACCTGGATATGTTTGTTGCGCGCAATCTCCCCAAGTATCCTCAGTATATTCTCCTTTCTGGCACAACCCTCCACCAGGTTCTAGCCCGTGTATGCCAATATCCCGAGCAGGAAATGGCAGACGATTGCGAATTGAGTGCAGAGTATCTACTGTCTTTTTACCGCCCACCGGACATCCAGAACATGATTCCTCTATTCAAAGAGGCACGCTTTTTCCGGATTCTCAAGTCGACCTACCGTTTAGAAAGGCAATATCCCCTGTTGGTTATGACTTATTTGGAGGATCCGAGTGACCGCGACGCTATCTTCACTTGCCTGCATGACTGTCTCCGTCCGGGCTCTGGACTTGGCAAGAAACAAAGAAGTGATATAGTGGATGTAGTCAAAGAACATGCCCGGGAGATCGCCTCAATTGACGTGACACACGCTGCACAGACGATGCAAGACCTGGCCCCTGAAACACACTCGACGTTTTTGCGGGCTCTGGAAGATGATCCCCAGAAACAGTATCAGTACTTACTGGTCCTGGTTGAGCCGCAAGCTCAAACTGGGGACACCCAACCTTCGCCTAGCATTGAGAACTGGATGATTGAGCGCTATGTGCAGCTCTTGTGCAAATACAACCCCACTCATGTCGCGCAGTTCGTCGACGGATTGCGAGTCGGTGACTTCCACCTAGACGAACTACTACCGTCCATTGAGGAAAGCGGAGCCATCGATGCTGCCGTCATCCTTCTCGCCCGTCAGGGCCAAGTCCGCGAGGCCCTTGACCGTCTTGTCGCACACCTAAGCACCCTCGAATCCGGTCTCATAGGCATCCTCCAGAGCGTACGTGAGAGCCCCGACTCAGCGACTACCGCCGAGGCAATCGATGACTTGATCGAGTCTCTGAACAAGTATGCCGGTGTCGGAACGTGGCTCTGTCAGGGCCAAAGTAAGACAGTCAAGCAGTCGCGTACAGGCAGTGCCAACGGCAAACGCAATGCGCCGACCCTCGACCAGCCTCTAGCCTTCGACGAACTCCTATGGCTCGACCACATCGAAGCCGTGGTGCGCATCGCAAGTAACGTCTTCACCTTTATACAAGGAAACAACACCCAAATAACCCTCCCCGCTCAACCAACAACCTCCCTCGCCAGCGAAAGCGGTCGCCTAACAACATCCTTCCGCACCCTCGTCCAACAAGTCTTCACAGCCCTCCTAGCGAGCACGGTCAAAAGCAGTCCAACCACAACCGAAAGAACAGACATGTCCTTCCTACGCATCCTACGTGCATTCCTCACCCGCGCCGCAACCTGGTCCCCCTCCCTTCTCGAGCTGCGCGCCGTGCTGGCCTCCATCTTCTCCGCCTACTCCTATGAGAAATCCCTACTGACCCTCGCAAACGGCATGCTGGACCGTGACCTCTTTGTCCACGTCGACGAAGTCTCCCGTCTACGCCAACACGGCTGGCGGCCCCGCGGCCACGTGTGCGAGATCTGCCGTCGCCGCATCTGGGGCCCCAGCGTTGGTGACGCACATTGGTCCATATGGGAAGCGCGACGTGCCGATGACTATGCCCGCCGCATCGCCAGACGCAATGAGGATAGCTATAACCCGTTTGACCGTGGGAAGGGCAAGGCTGCTGATATCGGAGTCGGTCATCCGTCCTGTCTGGATGCGGGCGGTGCGCATGCCCTCGCTCACCGCGAGCATGGCGCTCGTGGTGGTCTGTCCGATGCCAACGCTCGCCATGATCACGACCATGACCACGACCACGATGAGGCGGGAATTGGATCTAGCACTGCAGCCATAGTTCCAGACAACGCCCCAGAACCGGTTGTCATTTTCGCCTGTCGACACCTCTACCACCGACGCTGTGTGCTGAACGCCGTCAGTGCGGGCGCCCGACCCGTTGAAACCGCGTTTCGGCGCGACCATTTGACCGACTGGTCCGGGGCTGGGCTGTTCTGTCCGGTCTGTACATAGTTTCCAGTTAATAACGGGGATGATTATTTCCTTTGTGTCTAGGGATATTCTGTTGTTACTTTTTTTTTTCTATCTCTTTGCTTTTTCCTACTTTAGGTGCTGTTCGGGGGATATCCCAGATATGACACATGATTGTCTTTGCATATAGCCATTCTCTTTTTTTTTTTCTCTCTCTCTTTTTTTTCTCTCTCTCTCTTTTTTTTTAACTCTCAACTACTGTAATATAATGTGATATTAAAGCCAGGTCTATCCCTGCTATATTACGTCTTCACTAGTCCCCGTCTATCTTCTATGGGAACAGGTGATGTGATCGTGAGCTTCTCCGCTTCAGCTGCTCAGCTCATTCTCCAAGACACACGCTTGGCACGACTTGTACTGCCAATGTGACCGAATGGGGATTCTCACTCCGGATTATCATTCGGTCTCGTTCCAGGCTTCGGATATGGCATGGTACTTCTTTTTTACGTGAGCGTCCAGGTGGATTCTGGACTGTGTGATTGTGTTATTTCGAGGGTGTCTGGTGTTCTTTGCCTGTAGGAGTGATCTACAGTAACTGGGATATGGGGTTGACTTTTCAAGATGACAATGTCATTTCACTAGTGTCTTCGGTATCAGTTTTGGGTAGGATCTACGTAAGAACTGATCATGTACGTGGAATTAAGTCCTATCACGGGCGTATCTGCTTGCGTTGGTACTTTTGTCCAAGTACCTTAAGCAAAGGGTGGAGAGAGAGGCTGGGTGATCAGTAAATTTCACACTACACCACTTCATATTTCTCAGATTCTCGATTTGGACACTTTTCACTTGCAGAATATCCGGACCAAACTTCCCGGGGACAAAGAAGGCAAAAGTACAAAAAGAAATGAAAAAGCCCCCCAAAAGCCCCCAAAAACCCCAAAAAAGCTTGATGGCCGAAGGTGTTCAAAGCCGCTGACCTATCATCTTCCTTCTCTGCGCTTTTGCTATAATACGAACCTTAGACAGGTGGCGGTAACCCCTCTAATTGGTCTTGAATCTCAAATGGTTTTTGGTCCTTTTGTTTTGTGTCTTCTTTTTTGTTCTTTGAAACATTTAGGGTTAGTGTCGGCGCTTGAGATACCCATGGATCCGATATGGTTAAAGGTGATTAAACTATATATATGTATGTGTACGTATATATTCGTATATATTCTAAGGTAGTGTTATATACATTTCTAACATTGGAAGTTATCCTCTATTCATTCTGGCTAATATGAACACATTCTAGATAAGACCGGTTCAACATCTAAATGCTTTACTGACACCTGATTTAGGGCTCGGAGATGTCAGACCCAGATATTCCGTGATGTTTCAACATTCCCCCGCCTATTACCGCATAACGCATATCTTCGATTGGATCGGTGTCTGGTGGATGTATCACGCTGTTCCATTCTTTTTGTTTTCTTTTTTTTCCCCTTAGGGATAGTGGAGGCGTCTTAAGTATAAAATTGTTCCCGCCTCCCCTATTGAGATATTAATCTTTAGTCCATTGTGCATATTTATTGTGCCTGTACCTATTATTGTCTCTCCCTATTCATCCATATTCATTCCTTTCCTATTGTCTTTTACCAGTTTGGTCAGTATCTGGAATACTAGATCTTTTCCAGTCTTTGACAGACTCCCTCTTTCCAATCCTTCTTTCCAATCTCTCTCTCTTTGCAAAGATCCTGCAAATATCCAAGCGCTTAAGCACAATGCACGTTCTCTCGACCCTCCTGCCCGCTCTGGGCTTGCTATCCCAGGTCTCGTCTGCCGCATACACCCTGCGCGACGACTATGGTGCCTCCGACTCTTTTTTTGACAGGTTCAACTTCTACACCGTATGTTTGCTAGTATTGATTTGGACCTTTTGTCTCGTCTGCAATACTCACCTAATATATAGGACAGCGATCCCACTAATGGCTTTGTGAGCTACGTCGACCGTAACACCGCCTCTCGCAACGGTCTTATCAACACAGGCAATGGTGTCTACATCGGCGTCGACCATGCTAACACTGCTACCACTCCTGGTCGCCAGAGCATCCGCCTGGAGAGTACCACCACCTACCAGCATGGCCTTGTTATTCTCGATCTAGCCCATATGCCTAGCAGTACATGCGGCAGCTGGCCCGCCTTGTAAGAGCCCCCAACCGCAATTCCTCTTTCTTCCTATTTAAAAAAGAACCCCAAAAAAAGGCTAACTAACCCCTGCAGCTGGATGCTCGGCTCCAACTGGCCCAACAACGGCGAAATCGACATAATCGAAGGCGTAAATGAGCAAACCCAAAACCAAATGGCCCTCCACACTAGCAACGGCTGCACAATCAACAACAGCGGTTTCACAGGAACCCTAGACACAGCAAACTGCTACGTCCAAGCCTCTGGCCAAGCTGCAAACAGCGGCTGCTCAATCCGAAGCGACAGCACCCAGTCCTATGGCACAGGTTTTAACAACGTCGGCGGCGGCGTCTACGCCACCGAATGGACCGGCGCCGCCATCTCAGTCTGGTTCTTCCCCTCCTACGCCGTACCAGGCGATATCGCGTCTGGAAACCCCAACCCAGCGGGCTGGGGCACGCCCACGGCCCGCTTTGCCGGCGGCTGCGATATCAACTCCCATTTCAACAATCTGCAGATCGTCTTTGATATCACCTTCTGCGGAGACTGGGCGGGCTCGGTTTGGGGTTCGTCCAGTTGTGCTAGTCGTGCCGGATCGTGCGTCGACTACGTGCAGAATAACCCGGCCGCTTTTCAGGAGACTTATTGGCGTGTGCGATCGCTTAAGGTCTATCAGGATCCGACTATTTCTGTTACTGGAACTGTGGATGGAGAGGTTGCTGCTGAGGAGGAAGTGAGTGCTGGATGGGATCCTGCGTCGTGGTTTGAGCCCTCTGCGCCTAAGTCTTCTATGAAGCATCGTCGGCGGCATTACCATCATGGACATGGACACGGGCATGCTCGTGCTTAGATGGTGATTGTGGTTGGGATGGTGCTGGCTGGATGGATTGTTTTCTGCATTGAGAGCGATATGGCTTCGATCTGTTTTGCCTTTCGATTCTGATTTACCCTTTTCAGTCTTCTTCTTGGTTTTCATCTGTTTTATGGTCTCTCTTTACTCGTCTTGACGTTCATGGCCTGTGCTAGTCCACGGCTGTGGAGGGACGAGCGCGTTTGATACGCTTCATGCTTTACGCTTTATGCTTGACGATGACTTTGTGAATACCCCTTCCATTTCTATGGTGAAATCAAATACGAACAATGAAATTGAGCAATGATGATATGAGCATGGTTTCTGTCTTGTAGATGGTTTTGGCTCGTAGGGTTCAGCCTCGTGTATATCGTGACGGACATCTTCAACGCTTCATCTCATATTAAAGATGTCTGTCACAAGGGATATCTACTTTAACACGCCTACGTGCTGTTTGAAGCTATTGACCCGCTCGTACTTCCATTCTCACAACTCTCCAAGTCTTCTTATATAGTCATAAGACTGAGTGGTCACAGTATGGGCCGGATGACTTACTTGGGATAGTGGCGCCGGCATATCAATCACCCAATTATCTGCGTGTGCTGAACGATCACCAGCTAACCACAATCTGCTCAATGCGCACAAACCTGTATTATTGACCAGCGGCCCAGGAAACGCTCTTCAAGCAAATTGGCCAAGCCTTGTAGGAGCATGAGCCGCGAGTAAACGTACGTGCGCTTCAGCAGAGAAAGGATTAGCATCGATACCTCGTCGTATTTGGCAAGGTTCTACGGGGAATGAGAAGACATAACAAAAATATATACTTGAATCTATGTACCAATTGATCTTCATACTAATATTAGCATTATCATTAACATTAACATTAACCTCAACCCCCAAACCCAAGAACATCACGCTGATCATCCGTAAGCCGACCCCATTCTAGAAGCAGTCGAAAGAAGTAAATCTCCATATCCTCCTTTCTCAACGCCGTACTCGCCCACTTCCGCCCTTCCTCTGCAATCCACTTCCCCTGCTGATCATGCGCCTTCATACGCATCTGCGGGGCATCAGGGCCACTCTCCTCGGACGCAGCAGCAGGTACGCCCGCAAAGTACGCCAGCGTACTCCACAGTCCATGGAGACGGATATCGACTGGGACGAAGTGCAACCACGAGGTGACGCGGGAGTCGAACCACTGGCGGAACAGGCCTGTTTTGAGGGGCAGGCTGCGGCTGTGTAGGAAGGGGAGGAAGCGGCCGCTGAAACCCGCGCCGTCAAGGTCGAAGAGGAAGCGGTGTGACCAGTGCGCTTGGAAGTCTGCCCATCCTGCGGTGCCCAGCTCTTCGGCTTGTTCGCTGCAGTCGCTGCAGCGGACGATTGGGTCGGCGATGTGGACGGCAGTTTGGAAACCGAGGTACGAAGTTGGGGCGCTGCCGTCCATTATCTCGTAGCGGAAGGAGTTTTCATTCGGGTCTGCTGGGAGGAGGACGGATACTTGGTTGTTTGTATTGTTGTTTATTAGGTGGGCAAAGCGCTGGCGTGGCATGCCTTTCCACTCGCCGAAGCGGCTGACGCCTTCTGATGTGCTGCCGAGCCAATAGAGGGAGTTCTCTTTGTCGTCGTATTCTGGATCTGGGTGTTCGTCCGTCGGTTGGTATTTTACCTTGTCGATGTAGTTCCATGGGCTTGGGAAGAGGATGTCGTTGAATCCGGTGAGAGCGCTCTGGCTAAACACTGGGATGAGTTCCTGTGACACCTTAAATGAGGCTGGGGAGATTAGGAGACCGTGGAGGAAGGCAAGGTCGGGTTGGTGGCAGATTTCGGAGGCGATGTTGAAATTTAGAGGGAATTGGCCCATGGAATGAGGGGCCACGCATGAGAGACAGATTTCACGACGATTCCAGATTCGCTGGGAACGCGCCTTCGATGAAGGTGGGCAGACAGCGCTCACATAAGGGTCGAATACACCCCTCCACGCTCCGTCCGTGAATACGGTAATGTTGGTTTGGTCGGCGGGTTCAATTGGACTCCAGCCCTCCTCTCGGTTGTTTGACCAAGTCTGCACCAGACGCTCTTTAGGGATCATTTCTTGCATCTCAGTCTGCCGGTTCAACATTGATATTTTTTCACATGGAACTGCAACACGTGGTTCATCATTCAGATTGAACACCAAGTCCATATCCGGGAGATATTTGGTGAAATTCTTCATCATGTCCGCGGCCCCCGCCACCATCCACGCATGGGTTGGTTTGATGCCTTCTTGCACCATGGCCGTACCATTACGAACTCTGATCCCACCGAGATCGTTGAAAGGGTTTGCGGCTAGCTCGTGAGTCATTGCGCGGATGTGCTCCGGAGCCAGGGCTCGGAATGGAAGTAGATCGTGGTATATCTGATCGAAATCATCGATGACAGCTGAAGATCGGCTAGTGGCATATCGATACCATTCGTCAAAGCCCCTAGACAAAGATTAGCTGGGTTTGTGCAACAATATATATATATATATATATCATCGGTATTCAAAGCATACGGTGGTGGATGTTGATTATATCGCCTCCGATATTCGGCAACAGCATCTCCAAGAGTCTTACTCGTGGACGCCTGAGCGAGATAGTTGTCATGTTGAAATTTGCCGTTGTTGATGAGGAACTCAATTGGGTGTATATCAGCAATACGATGCTTGTTCACTGCAAAAACCAGACTAATCCCACATAGCACGGCGAACAATATTTGTATGGCAACGTTGGTGCGGTATAATTTTGGCTCTTCGTCATGAACCACTCGCGCAAGAAGAAATAAGATAGCACCCGTCGAAGATGCAGCCAATGGGAGAATAGCGTGAGTTAGGGAGATAAATGGGAAGGGTGATTGTTCTGTGAGAGCCGATAAAGAGGAGAAGTAGACGACGATGAAACCGCCTATGATTGACACTCCAAGGATGTCGAAATGCGGTAACTGGGAGAATCAGTACTGACAGAGAAATAAATGTAGAGAATTGGGAAGACTCACGATATTCCACGCTGACACGACCAGCATTAGAACCAACACAGACTGGCTGAAAGCGCCGCGCGAGTACTCTAGATCCAACACGGGTTGGCCGGCAAGTTCAGGAGAACTATCTAGTACCCAGTAGGATATAACACTCCAGACCAACGAAAGACCCTAAAAAGACCATCAGAAAAAATATTCCCAGCATGATCGTAGTTGTCGCTTACCAAGAGACCAGCCCCAAGGAACGTCAAAGCTCGTTTTCTGCGCGCATCATCAAATTGAGCGCCAATCCGACATAGCTCGGTAATACCCATGAGTATAACAGAATCAGCAAACAGGTTGAACAGCCTGTATAATCGTAGGCGAGATGCGCCATGTAATATAATAGGACAGATATAGGTTGATCGGGTGCCGGCTGAGAACGATGAAGCCAAGAGCCCACCAACCGACAAAAATGCGGCCGCAATTAACCCTCTGGAGTGACTTTGCGTAAGATAATGGAAGCTACGGCGAGAAACAGAGTAGACCACCTGCAGTGGCAGCTTTTCGAATCGCTGGATAGGGACATATCTGTCCACCTGTCGCGATCGCTGGTTGCGCCAGTAGTCATAAAGCGAAATAACGAAAGGGATAGCGTACTTTCCAAGACACTGTGTTAGTCACATGAAAAAAAAATTGAACGATAACCAACGTAATCGGCTACTTACAGCGTATCCAGCCGGTGCGCATTCAGTGTTCCGAGTTACCTGGCGAAATGACTCGATCCGCAAGGCACACAAGCCCAATAAGAGACCGATATTTATCCACCATGATTGAAAGCGTAGCCGAGGGCGAGTCTCGGTGTCTCCCAGTGAGAAAGATGACGTCGATGCGCGGGAAGGAAGCTCGAATTGCTCCGCAAGAGGGATAACTGGCCGTTTACTTATCGGCGATGATGGCGACGACCCCAATGAAACAAACCGACTCCATATCAAGAGAGTGAACCCCGTAAGGAAGCAGGCCAGGACAGATGTACTGATGGGGCGATCTGTTTCGGCGCAAACAGTCAGGTCAAGTTGCAGAACAACATTGATATCCACGGCGACGACTCACCAAAGGCGAATGTAGTATTATAGGAGGTGGTAAGGAATAGCGAGCTTGAAAGAAATATCCTGCTCATAGAATGCGCTCATGAGTTTGAGTTTTCAATAATGTGAGATAGCTAGGTACTCACCCCACACAGAGCTTCAGCCCAAGGTCAGAAGATAATTGGACCATATTGTGCCAATCGTTCTATAATTGTTCTAAATCGTCCCGGGCCATCGCTGTGATTTCAACAATGAATCAAATTGTTGACAGAGTGACAAGACAGAAGACAGAAGATTAACCTCTCTGGATCTTCAGGAGATTGACAACGTTCGAAACATGGAAAAAAAGCAGGGCAGGGAGGGCCAAGAGAATCCTTTGATCCACTGGCTAATTAGAGGCAATCCGGAGTGCTGATCCATTAGGGTTGCGTCAACGGGAGGGTTATGATGTATTTGATGGTTGACCTTTTTGCTACACACACAACCCCGGTCCCTCCCTGGCATGGCTTATATTTCAGCGGTCTTGCCAAGAAGAATGGTGAAATAATGACAGCCCCAACGCCTAGGTCTGTTAGCTTCTAATAGTTAGCCGATTTTACCCTGGGGATCTTATATTGCAAAGGCTCGTAAGCAAGAAGTGCTGAGCCGGTCGACCAGAATCAAGCGTTGGTCAACATCACGACCCACTTGAGTCCTGAGCGTCATTATCGCTTGTGGGACCTTCCAATGCATCCATGTATGTTGAACGGAGTACTTTGTACATCATACCCAGCCTTGTGAGCAGATCCTGCGAACAGCGATGTAGGTAGATAAAGGCTCCCATGCAGCCAAGACCCAGTACACGCGTCATATCAGCTATGACTCCCTGTTCGCTGTACCCTGTCGGCTCCATTCCTGCATGTCGTAAAATAAAGATGGCCCAAGCGACCCACAGTTAGCGCCAAAAGGGTACTCATATAAACGAGGCTAAGCTCAAAGCAGCTCGGGTATTTCCCAATTTGGTCAGTCCACGTCATCTACAGTCATGTGACTTAATAAGGGTCCAGGCGGTGTCAGCTATTTACCAATAAAACGCAACCACGGCTAGTCCGTTTCAAGCCTTCGACCTCAATATAGAGTGTCCCACGTGACTTTTCATGGGGTGTAAGACCAATCAAATATAGTAACGGGACCCACATCCATACCCCCAATAAAAGAATAAAAGACCTCGAAAGAGAAAATAAGGGCTTTTCTTTAATTAAGCGTGTCTTCCTTAATGCAGGGGCCTGACTAATCTTCTCTGTACTCCGTACTTTTTCAGTTGACCATGCGCCACAAAGGTCAATGGGCTAATCTGTGGAGCTCATTATAACCCCTCGTTTTGGAGTAGATATATACCGCCTACTCGTTTGGGATGGCCCTGGCAAATCACAGCCACGTGATGACAGCTCTTATGTAATTGGGATAAAAGGCTCCAGGGCGGTGTATGACTCGGGCGGTGTCAAACAGCAGTATCATTTTTTTCTAACCGCTGGGAAGTTTTTTGGTCGCAAGACGAAGCTAGGTGTTTTTTCCAATCAACACTACTCCGGAATCGCCATGCCCCGCAAGGCGATTGACTCGCGGATTCCCGCTCTTATTCGAAATGGTGTGCAGGAGAAGAAGCGCAGCTTCTTCGTGGTTGTTGGCGACCATGCCAAGGATGTGATCGTGCACCTTCACTATATTATGTCCAGCGTGGACGTGAAGCAGAACAAGTCGGTACTATGGGCTTATAAGAAGGACCTGCTCGGCTTTACCAGCCACCGCAAGAAGCGCGAAATGAAGATCAAGAAGGAAGTCAAGCGTGGTATTCGCGAACCGAACCAGGAAGACCCATTCGAACTTTTCATCACCCTCAACCAGATCCGCTATGTCTACTACAAGGAAACCGAGAAGATTTTGGGTAACACCTACGGCATGTGTGTGTTGCAGGACTTCGAGGCCATGACTCCCAATTTGCTTGCACGAACTGTCGAGACCGTCGAGGGTGGAGGTTTGGTGATCCTGCTTTTGAAGAGCATGACCAGTTTGAAGCAGCTTTACACTATGTCCATGGATATTCACTCGCGATACCGAACAGAGGCACACGATGATGTTGTTGCTCGTTTCAATGAGCGATTCATCCTGTCCCTCGGAAGCTGCGACTCGTGTCTGGTAGTCGACGACGAGCTGAACGTGTTGCCCATCTCCGGCGGCAAGACCGTGAAGCCCCTTCCCGCTCCCGAAACAACAGATGAGTCAGCTTTTGGCACAAAGAAGGAATTGAAGGAAATCAAGGAGAGTTTGGCGGACTCAAAGCCCGTAGGCCCTCTGCTTAACTTGGCTCGCACCGTGGATCAAGCGAAGGCGCTTCTGACTTTCGTTGATGCAATCGCTGAAAAGACGTTGAAGAGCACTGTTACACTGACTGCTGGTCGTGGACGAGGAAAGTCGGCCGCTCTAGGTGTCGCCATTGCCGCGGCTGTGGCTCACGGTTACAGCAACATCTTCATCACTTCTCCCAGCCCAGAGAACTTGAAGACACTCTTCGAATTCATCTTCAAGGGCTTCGATGCACTTGGATATCTCGACCATGTTGACTACACCATCCTGCAGTCGACCAACCCTGACTTCAACAAGGCCGTTGTGCGTGTGAACATTCACCGCAACCACCGTCAAACCATCCAGTACATTCAGCCCCAGGATGCGCAAGTCTTGGGACAGGCAGAGCTTCTAGTTATCGATGAGGCTGCGGCCATCCCTCTACCATTGGTGCGCAAGCTGATGGGACCTTACCTGGTGTTCATGTCCTCCACTATTAATGGATACGAAGGCACGGGCCGGTCCCTGTCTCTGAAGTTGATTCAGCAACTAAGGGAACAATCCCGTAGTGGGGTCAAGACAGACGATACCGACGTCGCCGACCGCAGCACAGGCAAGTCAACCAAAGGTGCCGACAAGAACCTCAGCGGCCGAACCTTGAGAGAGATCACTCTCGCAGAACCCATTCGATACGCCCCTGGTGATTCTGTTGAGAAATGGCTGAATAAGGTCCTCTGCCTTGATGCAACTCTTCCCAAGTCGCACATGAACACACAAGGCTGCCCTCACCCCTCGCAGTGCCAGCTTCTTCAGGTCAACCGTGATACCCTGTTCTCCTTCCACCCTGTTTCCGAGAAGTTTTTGCAGCAGATGATGGCGCTCTACGTTGCTAGTCACTACAAGAACACACCCAACGACCTTCAGCTTATGAGTGACGCCCCCGCTCATCAACTCTACGTCCTCGTGCCGCCTATTGATGAGGGAGCCACCAAACTGCCCGAGCCACTTTGCGTTATTCAGGTCGCTCTTGAAGGTCGCATCAGTCGCCAGAGTGTGCTCAACAGTTTGAGCCGTGGCCAGCGTGCTGGAGGTGATCTCATCCCGTGGTTGGTCAGCCAGCAGTTCCAGGATGAGAACTTCGCCAGTCTCTCAGGTGCTCGTGTTGTCCGTATCGCAACCAACCCCGAATATGTGGGTATGGGATACGGTTCCCGAGCTATGGAGCTCCTCGTCGACTTCTTCGAGGGCAAGTTCACTAACTTGGAAGAGGAGAGCACTGCCGTGGAAGAGCAAATGGTCCGTGTTACCGACGAGGAACTCGCTAGTTCTAGCCTCTTGGATGACAACGTCCACGTCCGAGATATTCGCTCCATGCCCCCGCTGTTCGGCAAGCTGAGCGAACGTCGCCCTGATGTCCTCGACTACATCGGTGTCAGCTACGGTCTTACCCCCTCTCTCCACAAGTTCTGGAAGCGCGGTTCTTTTGTCCCCGTGTATCTGCGTCAGACTCCCAACGAACTCACTGGAGAGCACTCTTGCGTGATGGTCCGCACCCTCTCTACCGGCGAGACTGACGACGCTTGGCTGAGCGCCTACGCCCGCGACTTCCACAAGCGATTCCTCGCGTTGATGTCCTACCAATTCGGGCAATTCCCGTCCGTCCTCTCCCTCAGCATCTGCGAGTCTGCCAACTCCGGTGCCAAGAAGGACCCGAAGTTCAAGCCGCGCATGCTGCGGAAATCCGACCTCGATGCCGCTTTCTCGCCCTTCGATCTCAAGCGTCTGGACAGCTACGCCAACAACCTCTTGGATTACCACGTCATCCTGGACCTGGTCCCCGCTCTCTCCGACTACTACTTTACCAACCGTCTCGATGGCAAGGTCAGCCTCTCCGGCGTGCAGCAATCCATCCTCCTCGCCATTGGCCTGCAGCACAAGAACCTCGAAGACCTTGAGAAGGAGCTTAATCTCCCCTCCTCCCAGCTCCTTGCCATGTTCCTCAAGATTGTGCGCAAGATCTCCACCCACTTCCGCAATATTATCGAGAGCGATATCGAGCAATCTCTGCCCGCACAGAAGGTTCGCATCGAGACCTCTGCCGCTCACGACGACGAGCCCGAAGTCAGCCTCCAGCCCCTGCCCATCAGTCTCGAGGATGAGCTCCGCGAAGGAGGCAAGAAGATTGATGAGGAGATGCTCGCCAAGCAGCGTGCTCTGAGCGCATCTAACCCGTAAGTTTCAATCACGTATCCTGCCTATCGAAACAACAATAACTGATTTCCAGCCCACAGTGATGGACCTGACGGCTCCAAGTCTTCCAAGCGCAAGAAGATCGAGACTGCGCGCGACATCTACGACAAGGAGATTGACTCAAAGAGACAAAAGATGATCAAGAAGGGCACTGAGGGCCGCAAAAAGCGCTGAATTATTTAGGGTCTGGACAGTTTTCTTTCTACATTAATGTACGGTGTTCGGTTTCTTGGGTCTAAAAAGACTTGCTTGTGTCTAGTATTTGTCTGTATTCTTCAAGGTTCATGTTTCCACAGGATATCCGTCTCTTGTACATACATATGAATCATGTGTTTATTATGCTACGACAGTCTAATTGTTGCATAGAGATAGATGGGATATTCCCCAACAGCTTGATACATTGGGTACATAAGCTTATGCGATTCGCTCTCAAAACTAGAAGAAAATAATGAAGACTACATGAAAGGTCACCAAACTAGCATCGACTAGCATCGACCTCTTCCAGGGACCGTGAAATGATCACAACTCATCGTGCTCCACGGCCGGTTCCTCAGCCTCGGCCTCAGTCTCAGTCTCAGTCTCAGTCTCAGCCTCAGCCTCAGCCTCAGCCTCGACCGTCTCAGCTTCAGCTTCAACCTCAACTTCTGCCTCAGGCTTAACCTCAGCCTCGGGTTCAGCCACAGCCTCAACACCGGCAACAATACCCTCAGGCAACTTCTCCTTAGCACCCTCACCCAACCGAATCCCATCAACCCAAGACTCAACAGCAACAGCGCCAAAGTCCGCATCAGCACCGCTGAACCGACGCCACCAGCCGCGACGCGCATTCAACGCGATGATCTCGACCGCCTGGCCATCAGCCAATTCCAACGCCTCACGCAGAGTCTTGGACGCAGCGTTGATAGCAGGGACAGCATACAGCGGGAAGAGATGCGTTCCGCGCTGGGCATGCTTGTGACCGATCTCAGCGAGGCTTGTGAGCGCCTCAGTGGCAGATGCTGGGAGCGCAGCATCGGCCTCGCTCGTCTCGGGGAGGATGACTAGCACACAAGTGCCGGACTTTTGTGCGAGACAGGCCGACTCGAGGGATTCGGGGGTGGAGAGGGTTGGGATTGGGGGTGCGGGGATGGGGACCTGGACTGGCTTGGCGGAGGGGTCTGTTTCGTCCTGGTCCTGGGAGGCGGTGGGCTTGAGGTCTTCATCGTCGTCGACAACGGAGGTAGGCTTGGAAGCGGGCTTGGATTTCGGCTTCGGTTTGGGCTTGGAGTTGGGGACGGAACGTGGTGACGCGTCTGGGTTGGGCGTCGCCGCTTGGGTCAGGAACTCGGTGATGGGCTTCTTCTTCAGCTCGCCGGTGTAGATTTTGGGCTCGGCGTCGGCGCTGGGGATGAGGACAAGCGCCGGGAACTCAGTCACGCCGAACTTCTCTGCGGAGGCTGTTTCTTTGCTCCGTACTTGAGCGATGTCAATTGCGCCGAGGAAATCAATTGCCAGGGCGCGGATCAGCGCGCCGGTTGTGCCCTTCTCTGTGAAGAGGATGGCCTTGGGCCGGTCCTCATTTTGTCCAAGCCATTTGTTCAGGTCCTTGTCTGTTGCGCGCTTCACGTGGTTGGGGATGCGGTCGACGACTGCGTCGACGATACCCTTGGCGCTACGCGCGCCTTGGTAGTCCTCGACACGGGGCTTTCCGGGCTTTTTGGAAGGTGTCACGATTTTCAGGGTCGGGAAGCCCTGGACACCCATCTGTCCGCAGAAGGGTTTGTTCTCGTCATCGTCGCAGTTGATCGCGGCGACTTTTGCGAGTCCATCGAGGTTTTTCGCAGCTTTTTCGTAGGCAGGCTTGAGGTTCTTGCAATGGCCGCACCAGGGCGCGTAGAATCTAAGTGAAAAATGTGAGTGAAGGTCGGAGAGGAAAGGCAGAGAGCTAGATAGCTTTAGTTGCGGGAGAGCTTACTCGACGATCTATGGAGTAGCCAACCATTAGTCGATTGCGCATATTAAAAAAAGATGATAGACACTCACCGAGGTATGATTCGAATTTGCAATGAGTGAGTTGTAGGTTTTGGAAGTCAACTGGATCACCGGCGAATTCTTAGTGTATAGTCCATCGGCATTAACAGGCAATGCCGCAAGGAGGGACACAAGCAAAATACTGGCGCTGTGCAGCATGGCGAATTGGTAATTCCAAGGCAGAGGTGAGATTCAGCAAAGAAGCCAAAGAGGAATAAAGAAAAGACAGATGGTCTGAAACATTACGCAAGGTGTCCTGAAGCTCTTGGCGTGCGGATGGTATTGGCCACGACTATACTGTTTCTAGATATTAACATGAAATAGATTAGAGCATTAAAATGTCTTAATCTGTTTTCTATATGTCTTCTATATGTCTTGGTCTGCGTGCAATAATGGTTTGCATGTCAACATATCTAGCTCTTGACACTATTGACATTATTCCTTCTATAAACACCCGATGAACTTGTCCATCTCCAAAGATTCCGTCCCTTTTCTCTTTAATAAACACAACCTAGCAATGGCCAGACCAAAAGAGAGCCATGACATGGTCTTTCTACCTGGCGAACTCTTCTGGATGATCATAGGCTACTTAGAGCCAAACGAATTAGTCCGATGTCGCCGCGTCTCGCGTGCCTGGAATGAAGCCTTTAGCAACCCAGTCATCCTACTCCCACTCCTAAAGAAACATTTTCCATGGACAGAAGAAGTCAAACGTTTTTACTCAGAGAAATCACTAGAAGACCCGGACCATGGCTGTCATCTCTTCGACCAGGTTGCTTCACGATATGATCACCTAAAACGAGGCAAACCCCGCTCTATCCAAAAGTACCGCCTCTGCGATGACTTTGGCAGCACTGGGGACCGGGAATGGTATCAGGTGCAACCATGGGAGTCACACGCCAGTCATATGAGGCGCTTCATTGACCGCCAGTTCTCTGAGGCTTTGTGGACTTTCGAGGATGGCCTGCTGGTCTACCCCAGCGCCGATCATCAGTTTCTCATGCTCATGGATTTGGAAACCGACCGGCAGTTCATGGTGCCATTTATTACTCGTGGCAAGGTCGTTCGTCGAGTGCGGCTACAGAAGAGCTTGCTCGTCATCGAGTGGGCTGAACCGAAAGCCTTTCACTGGTTGAATGATAGTGACGGCGTGCATCGTCACTTTGCATCCTCGTTTGATGTTACGAGGAGTGAGAGCCAGGGCTGGAATATTGTCCCACGCAATGAATGGAAGATTATGTTTTTGGGACATCCGCTGAGCGAGCGAGATCGGTTCTTCTCCTCGCATAGCAATACTCACTATGTGATTTATATATGGCAGCCGAATCGCAGCTTGTACACCGCGGACGAGGACGCGCCTATTGAGTCTTTGTTTGTCTGGGACATATCAAAACCATCATCATACCGACCTTCATCGGATCCCACAGGACGACTGAGAGGTGACTTACCGGGTGACTCTCCATCAATCGTGGCACGATTCGGATTCCGAGACCTGGAGTTCTTTGACATCCGACAACGGGGCTGTCCTAGCATTCAACAATTAGGAATCACGGATGATGCCCAAGCGGTCGAAATTACAGAAAACGTTTGCGTCCGGCCGGAAGATCAACCACCTGAGCCATTCGGGTTTCCTCAACCTATTATTACAAGCATTCCTCTCGTCGGAAATGGGCCTCATTGGCGCCGGGATTTCGAGGGGATACTACCGCCTTACCGTGGGAACTGCAGCATGCAGGCAGAGAGTATGAAGCTCGATGGGTTCATCACGACGGACCCTTGGTTTGGTGTCATTTCTCAAGTGACTGTACTCGAGCCTGATCTTGGATTTTGTCTTCACTTTGATCCTTGGACGTGGATCCAAGATCAGATTGTGTATTTGACTATCCAGACACCTTGCTCGAGCATCACTTGTGAAAATTGGGATTTTATCGGTAGGGGGAAGCTCGCTGGTTGTGAGAGATATCTGGTGGGCGAGAATTGCAATCGAGAGCTAGTGATTTACCGGTTTGATAGATAAATTGATGAATAAGATAGTCTCTAGCTTAGCTAAAGATGATATAGGGCACGTTATATATACAAGCACACTGCAATACCTTTTAGACGTTCTTTTTAGGTTCTGGATATATAACAATTCGATCACCAAGCACCAAGAAGGAGGCGAGCCCCGTCTAGCAGTACAACCCCATTGTCAGGTGATGAGATGAGACTGTCAGAAATTGAATTGTCACTCTGTCTTTTCTTTCCACTTTAGAAAGACTCCACGGCATCGAGATTGAAGCACCTACCTGGATAAGCCTGAGGTCATCCAAAAGCAGACCAATAAGATTCAACTCGGCCACAGCCACAACCATCTTAGACTGCATCTACCCCTTTGAGTCCATGGAGCTCTTCGACACCACGTGCTTCAAACTTGGCTATCAGGCGATCTATCTCAATCTCATATAAGTCGACCTGCCTTAAAACTCACTAGTTCAGCGTTATGATCACACTTATTCCAACTATTCGATAGTGGCACGGTACGGGATTACCCACTGAATGAACATAAGATGCAACGGATAAGACTTCGACCCTCATGTGGAAGCTGCATTTGACTTCATTAAGTCCCGTGTCTATCGCTCTTAGCTCTCCACGCCTACGCCTAATCTATCAACAACTTGTTGAACAGAAAAAGGCGATGCAACCGTTAGACAAGCAGACCCATGGACATCATGAAAGTGTCTTTATCGTGCGCTCGGTCACATACCGGGGCTAGTCTGCTTCAACGAGTGGTTCAGTCTCCCCGTGGTCAATATTCCGGTATTAAGATACCGTGAAGCCACGGCGGCAGCAGGGACAGAATAAAATCATCAACTTCACTAAGGGCTATTAAGCGGCCGGGGAGTAGTTTCTATTCCTTGTTTCGGTCAAATCAAACACAATGACGGGAAATTCGTCTCGTAGAAGGGGCACACATGGTAAAACTAGAAGTCGTGATGATTTGGAAGTGAACTCGAAGTAAATGTACCACCGGCAACTCAGATATATGCCATGGAAAGAACCATCTGTACATAAAGAGGAAGTAGTATATTGACCGAGATTCATTGAATTCAATAGAATGATTTAATGCAGAAAACGCCGTCATATTAGAGTGTTATTTTTTTTTCGAAAGTTCAACAAAAATAAGATCGAAAAAGGTCTTCCACAACTCCCGAAGGTATCCGTTCCCTTTTCCCTGACAACAGCAGAGAATTCAGACTGAAGAGAAATCTGGAGAAATCTGGACCGAACAAACAAAAGAAAAAAAAAACAAAAGAAGAACAGAGAACACATGTGATCCAACATGGATCGGCTCAATCACTGCTCCTGCACAACAGAACCCAAGGGAGAGTCACAAGCACCCGTGAACTTACATCTGACACAGGCCTTCATACCGCAGCCAGGACAGGTAAGGATAAAAGTGGGCATCCACAAGTTGCAAATATTGCACACGGGTTGGCAGAATTCCTTGTACCATAGCCCAAGGTGGGAGCAAAGCTTGGGATCATTCCGAACCTCAATAGGCGAGGCATTCGGGACTGAAAGACGAACTTCTTCCAACCACCCGCAATAGGCCTCCAGTACAAGGCCATTAAGCTCGCCACCGAGGTCATTGATGGTGTATCGTCCATGGGGGTCGGCGAGCTTTTGCTTAAGGAACGAGGCTATAGGGAGCAATGAATCATGGCCCACCATGTAGGAGTTGATCAGGTTGTCAGCATCAGAGTTGGAATCGCCACTGGTAGATTCATGATCCTCAACGGTGGTGGACTTGAAATCTTCGTTGGCTGAATGGGTGGAGTCGGTGGAGTCGGTACTGGTTGAGGAGTCAAAGGACGAATCGTTGCTAGCAGCATATGGAGGACTTGAAGCACAATCAGAGTAAGCCGGACCCTCAGGATCAGAACGGAGCTTTTTGGCGTATTCATAGGCCCATTCGTCAAATGTGTCGGCAGGGTTGCAGGTCTTGACATCCTCTTCAGGCACGACATGTACGAAGTCATTGGACTTGTGGTAGTCATCGAGGTCTTCCTGATCGGCGATATCTTCTTTCGCCAAATCTGCTAGGTCACGCTTCACTCGAGCCCGCATACTTTCCTTGCGGAGCTCTGCTCGTGCCTTCTGCACTTCCGGATCAATACCAGCCCATTCGTTCTCCCACTGGACATTGTCTGCTTGAAATTGCGCACGTTTGGCCTTGGATTCAGCCGACTCCGGGTCCATGTGCACACTGGTTCCGTAACTGTAGTAGTAACCATAGCTGTACTGGCGTTGATGTCTCGGCTTGTGTCCAGATGCTGAGTCGGTAAATGGGCCCGGCATGTGGAAATCATATCCGTGAGGTTCTCGCTTTGAAGGACGATTGTAGCTACGCTTGTAGGCCCAATCCGGTGTGTCATCCTCGGGATCGAGATGTCTCTTGGCCTTCTTTTTCAGGGCCTCGTCAAGCATGCGTCGACGGTCTTTGTCACGGAGAACCTCAACAGCATCTTGAATCTGTTTGCAATGGCTTATCAGCGACGTTCAGCAACCTCATATTCCTGATTTTGTAGACATGCCTTTCTGAAGCGCTCAATGGTCACGGGAGAATCTCCAGCCTTGTCTGGATGGAGCTTCAAGGCAAGGCGCTTGTAGGCAATGTTAATCTCAGGGAGTCTGGCATCTCGCTCAACTCCCAGGATAGCATAGGCATCAATGCTCACACTGGTGGTCGACATGTTTGCTGTCACGTAAGTCTTGATGGTGTGTCAGTGTTTTGTTATACGTGGATATTGACTTGGAGATAAATGATCGTTGCTGATCATTGAATAGGTAGATGGAACGAGAGAGACAGAGAAGGTAATGTGAGATCAATATGAAAGCATGAGGGCAATCAGAACATATCTGCTAATGAGGAAGGTGTGGGAAACCGTCCCGAAGAACCGTTAAGGTGACAACGATGTGAAAAACTCACCACGGAACGTAAGAATTAAGTTGGAAAGCGAAGAGACACAAGAAGAGAGGATGACACTGGGAGAAGAGTATGGGTAGAAAAAAAAGAGTACAAGCACTAGAAGAAGATGAACAAGAGTAGAATAAAGAACAAATACCAGAGAGAGAATATTCGTGAGATTCAAGAACAGTAGGAGCAGGAAAGAGATTGTGAGGGAAAGAAAGAGAGAGAGAGGAAGAAGAGGAAAAGGAGAACTAGGGTATATGTGTATGAGGATGATGAGAGAATCCCATTTGAGTAGGTAATTCTGAGTAGATAATGCTATTGTAACCCGAATCCTATCAAAGAATCAGATCCCATTGATGAAGATAAGCTATAAATGACATATTCTCGTGATCACATGGGCAGGATCAAACAAAGAAGTTGGTAGTCCCCAGGGTTAGGGCTATACACAAGGGCAATGGCCGCACATGGCGATCCTACCAGCTAGAGGCTATAAATCAAATGGTCACAGGATCCCATTGAATAGCAAAACTCATTCGACTATTTTGTTGAGGAACCTAGTTTAGGGCTATACACAAGGGCAAATCTATACATATGAAATGGAAATGGATTCACTCTGATTTTACACAAGCTGAAGGTCGATCTAAATATGAACAAGTCTACACTAAAGCCGACTTGGTCCCGTAGAAGAAAGCTTCTACATGTCCTCACTAGCGGTGGCACCGGTGATAATCTCAACCAGCTCGCCAGTAATGGTGGCCTGGCGTTGACGGTTGTACAAGATCTGGAACCTGAAGAGGTGTTAGAGACGAACCTTGAAACCAGTGGAGGTAAAACATACTTGTTGATCATCTCACCAGCGTTCTTGGAGGCGTTCTCCATGGCATTGCGACGAGCGGAGATCTCGCAGGCGTGGCCCTCAGCCATGGCCCAGAAGAGGTTGTTGGCAAGAGCGTACTCGCGGAGGCCGGTCAGGGCCTCATCGTCAACCTCGTAAGAGGAGATGTTGGCTATATTGGATATTAGTTGAAACTCAATGAACTAGTTGGGCGTAACCAAGTCTCACCGGACTGGGTGATAGCCTCCTCGGAGTAGGCCTCAATAGTGACGGGCTCGTAGCTCTGAGCATTGACGAAAGAGTTGTAGATGATGCGAACGCTGGCGTAATCCTCGGGAAGGAGAGCGATCTGGTCGGCAATAGCCTGGGCATCAGCGAAGGTGGGGATGTCCTTGCAGACGTTGGCGAAGCTCAGGACGATGTTCTCGGGGACGGAACGGGACAGCGAAGCCTTGGCCTTCTCACCGAGAATAGCAACATCGGCGTTGGGGTTCTCGGCCAAAATACGGCGGGTGGCCTTGCTCAGACCAGAGTGGATACCACCGCAAAGACCCTTGTCGGAGCTGGCAACAACCAGAAGAACCTTCTTGTCCTCGAGAGGCTTGGTCTCGGCCTGCTCGAAAACGGTGTTGGAGGTCTCACCATAGACGCGGGATTCGTCCATGGCCTTCTGGGCACGGGTGAGACGAGTGGATGCAACAATCTTCATGGTGTTGGTGATCTTCTCAATGTTCTTAATGGACTTGAGACGACCCTCAATCTCACGCAGAGTCGCAAAGGTGGCGGCATTGGCGGGGGCAGGGCTTGATTCCGCAGTCAGCAATTTTCGTTCTCGCCTCCTCTAACATCCAGCATATCTTCCAATTTCAATGGTATCGAGGTGGTTGCGTCGGAGTACGTCGGGTGGAAGGACTTTAGCACGAGGTATCGGATGAAGACTTACCGAGCGACGGCGGCAGCACCAGCCCGCAGGGCCGGGCGGACGGCACGGGAGAACATTATGCGAGAGATTGAAAGAGAAAAGTGAACGAGCAGATGGTGACTGCGGAGAGGAGGGGAGTGACGAAGGTTAGACGGGGATGCCTCGCTGGTCGGGAAGGAAGTTGAGAACCAGGGAGGTTCTGTCTCCGTGCTGCCGCTAAACCAAAAGGGGCAAGCATCTACGGTGCGCCATTCCGACTTCCACCGCAATGATGCCTCAGGCATCAAGAAATTATTTACATAACATCACTTGACGCCTGAGGCATCTCACTTGTACTCAGGGCCTTTCCCATTGCATTCCTCCATTCCAAGTCCCCCCAACCTTTTTCTCTCTTTCCTCACGTCTTTTCTCTCCTCTCTTCTCTGTTCCTCCGAATTCACCCGCAAAATCCCCTCTATGCATGTATCATTGATGCAGCAGATCTTATAACCACATTCTTACTCTTCATTGGTCAGAATTTCCTTGCTTTCCTCCTTCTACCAGGCGGCTCGATTTGCCCGACTCGGCGCACGAGGACGTCTCCCCTTACCAAAACAACGATTTCCCTCATTTTACCCTCGTCTTCCTTTTGCTAGCCCAAGAACTACCACCATGAGCTCCTCAGAGGACGACGCACCCCTCATGCGCGTCAATGGACGTGGTAAAGGTGCGTTCCTCGGGTGGTTCGGCTGTCATTATGTACCTCTGTAATTTGTCGCGAACCTTTGCTTTCCTCGCACTTCGTCTTCTTATTTCTATATCTCCTTTTCTTCCTTTACAATTGTACTTTTCCTATCAGTGCTAGATGTATCATCTCGCACTTTGACGTCACTTCTATCGCACCTCCAACATAACTCGAGCGGTATTCTAACATAGCGTTTTTGCACTTCTAGTTTCTCCAAACTCTTCCGACGCCGTCAAAATGGCGGATTCTAGCCCTGCTACGAACGGCCATGTTGATCCTGGAATATCCATACGATTCGGTCCTGTGGAAGACAAGGATGTGAGGATGGAAGATGGAGAAGATGCGCTGGGTGCCGGTAAGCGCAAATCTCGGACTAGTGTGGGCGAAAGAAAGTCCTACGCAGAAGCAGAAAGCAGCGAAGAAGATGAGCCTTTGGTACGCCTACCCCCATCGCGGGATGACCCTTGCTATTCCCAGTGCGACCATACCGTCGCTTTCGGTTGAAGCGTCTGACCATTCGACAGAGCAAACGCCGGCGTACATCTGTGAAACATGAAGATCCGGAGACAGATGATGATGTACCATTGGCACGCAACGGCCGCAAACTTCCCAAAGCCGCCGAAACATCCATTGGGGATGAGTCAGATTCCGACGTCCCCATTGAGCGCAAGCTTGCTGCACAAAAGAAGAAGATTGAACAAACTGCGGAGAAGGAGGCTAAACTTATGCGCAAGCCTGCTGCGCCAAAGAAGGAAGCTAAGCCTGCTGCGTCCAAGAAACAGACAAACGGCGTCAAGAAAGAGCCGGCCGCCAGCAAAGCCGCCCCCAAGAAGGGCAAAGCCAAAGTGAAGGCAGAAAGCCAGGACGCTGAAGAAAAGGAGGAGGAGGAGGATGAGTACCGCTGGTGGGAAGACCAAAGCAAGGGTGATGGAACCATCAAGTGGACAACTCTGGAGCATAATGGCGTGGTGTTCCCTCCCGAATACGAACTTCTTCCTAAGAATGTCAAGATGAAATATGACGGTGTTCCGGTGTCTCTTGCGCCTGAAGCTGAAGAGGTTGCTAGCTTCTTCGGCACCATGCTTAACTCAACTCACAACGTTGAAAACCCGGTTTTCCAAAAGAACTTCTTCAGCGATTTCAAGGATATCATCAAGAAGAGCGGCGGAGCAACGGATTCAAGCGGCAACAAGGTGGAGATCAAGGAGTTTGCCAAGTGTGATTTCAAGCCTATCTTCGAATTCTACGAAGCTCAGCGGGAAGAAAAGAGAAATCTGCCGCCTGCAGAGAAGAAGGCCGCGAAGGCGTTGAAGGATGAGCAGGAAGCTCCCTACCAGTTCTGTGTGTGGGATGGTCGCAAGCAGAAGGTAGGCAACTTCCGTGTGGAACCGCCTTCTCTGTTCAGGGGCCGCGGTGAGCACCCAAAAACTGGGCGTGTCAAGACGCGTGTGCAACCTGAGCAAATCACCATCAATATCGGCAAAGATGCGAAGGTGCCACCGCCACCTCCCGGCCACAAGTGGAAGGAGGTGAAGCACGATCAGGAAGGCACCTGGCTTGCCATGTGGCAGGAAAATATCAATGGCAACTACAAGTATGTCATGTTAGCTGCCAATTCCGATGTCAAGGGTCAAAGCGATTTCAAGAAATTTGAGAAAGCCCGTGAACTCAAGAAGCACATTGAGAAAATCCGCAAGGATTATCAAAAGAACCTCAAACATGATATGATGGTGGAACGGCAGAAGGCCACAGCCGTGTACCTTATTGATCAGTTTGCCCTGCGTGCTGGAAATGAGAAAGGTGAAGACGAGGCCGAAACTGTCGGTTGCTGTTCTCTCAAGTATGAGAATGTTACTCTAAAGCCCCCAAACACTGTTGTCTTCGATTTCTTGGGTAAGGATAGTATTCGGTTCTACGATGAAGTGCAGGTCGATCTGCAGGTCTTCAAGAACCTGAAGATCTTTAAAAAGGCACCCAAGAAAAACGGCGATGAAATTTTCGACCGCCTCACGGTATGTCCTCCTGTTTGCTTGCAATCATGAATGTTACTGACAAATAAAAGACTTCTGCCCTTAATAAGCATCTTGCCAACTACATGCAAGGCCTAACCGCCAAGGTTTTCCGTACCTACAATGCGTCTTATACCATGGGTCGGGTTCTCAACGAGATGAATGCCTCCGGCGGTACCATTGCAGAAAAGGTGAAAGCATACAATGATGCCAACCGTAAGGTTGCCATTTTGTGTAACCACAAGCGCACTGTCACTGCTGGCCATGCCAATGCAATGGAAAAGATGGGTGAACGGGTGAGTCTTATTTATTCCGCCCTTATGGTGAGAGAGACAGTTCTAATAAATGTTTGACTCTATAGATCAAGGGCCTTCGATACCAAAAGTGGCGGCTGAAGCAGCAAATGCTTGATTTGGACCCAACTCTGAAGAAGAAGAAGGGTGCGGCATTCTTCGAAATCGATGAGGATCTTAACAAAGAATGGATCGAAGAGCACCAAGCCTTTTTGATGGAGGAGCAGAGAACCAAAATCAGCAAGAAGTTCGAGAAGGACAACGAAAAACGCGTTGCTGATGGCGAGAAGGAAATGAAGGCTTCCGAACTCGAGGAACGTCTGCAGGTCGTCAAGGAGATGGAGAAAAAGTTCAAGAAGGAGAACAAAACCGGCAAGGTTGAGGCCGAGGCCAGAGGCGCGACGGTTGAAAAGCTTGAGGGTTCCATCACCAAGATCGATCAACGGATCGAAACGATGTCGGTCCAGGCCCAGGACAAGGAAGACAACAAGGAGGTTGCCCTAGGTACCTCGAAGATTGTGAGTTTTTTTGGTCTGATTCCTACAATACACCCAACTAATTATTCTCTTCAGAACTACATTGATCCTCGCCTCACTGTCGTCTTCAGCAAGAAGTATGACGTCCCCATCGAAAAGTTCTTCTCTAAGGCGCTGCGTGAGAAGTTCGAGTGGGCCATCAAGTCCGTTGAGGAGGACTGGGAATTTTAATTTACTTTCCGTCTCGCCTTGACTACCCGGTTGCAATCTCAGTCTTTCGCGCACATTACTTTCTTCGTACTATATTTTCGGTTCCACTCAGTCTGCCTCGGCAAGACGCAACGTGGTTTTGTCTTTTTTTCAAACGATTCTTTCAAATCTAACTATTGATCTATCCGGATCCGGATTCTTGGTTGCATTCATGTGCTTGGGAAGAATTGACACTGTCAATGGCATTTTCATGGTTTTCGTTATGGTGGCCTGGCTCAGAGTGCGAACCTGCATTAGTCGCGGCTGTGGGTACGATATGATCGGTATACGCCAGTATACACGGGTGAAAACAAGGAAAACCAAAAAAAAAAAAACATCACGAAAGACCCACTGATTCGGTTGGCCGGATGGCTTCGTTCAATTGCACACACTCATGCATAGCAGTCGGACACCTTGCACAGTTTCTGTTCCGCTGCTCTTCGTCATTTCGGTCATAGGATTAGAAGTCTCGAATTAATTCATTCAATCGTTGCTATTCAAACTCTGGCATAGGTAAATGTCTTCCACTCACAGTTCAACGTAGTACTTATTGCGCGGTAACACGTAGACCTATGTATATACCCAGTTGTTCGGCCTGAGTTGGGGATATGTACTGTGCGGAACCTGCACAACATATCTGCAGGGTCTATGCATGATGCATGACAAGAATGGGACTAGCGCTGTATTTCTAGTCCAAAGTATATAAGAGAACATTGATTTGAGATGGAAATAAAATATTCAAAGCAATGGGGAAAGGGCTCAATATGCTGCCAATGCAGGGCCATGCAAAAAGTAAAAGCGAGGAGGGAAAACGGAAAAGAAAAATATGTGCAGGAAACAATAAGAGAAAAGAAACCCCCCATATAACAGCGATTATCAATTACAGTACAAGGTAGATTCACATCTAGCGATGCTAGACAGGTTTGTCTGGATAAATAGCTTCAGAGGTAGTCGGAGAGAGGTGAGGAAAGGTGGGCAGGACAGTGTATGGAGATGAAGATCATGAGATGGTCGTGGCGTAGGGGATCCAATGCATCATTTTTCAGACACAATGCGATGAAGTGACCGATTTTCCTCATCGGATAGGGAAGACCGTTAATAAATCATGGTGGGGGGGAAACAAATATAGAAAGATAAAAAAGAGTAAAATAACCGACGGACGGGATATCTTCAAAAGAAAGGAAAGGAAAGAAAAGGAAAAGAAAAAGACAAAAGATGCGAAATTCAACAGAATCCTCTCTCATGGCCACCAACCCATGCGCTTGTAACTGTCCACGATTTCACGGATGCTGTCAGCGCCGAAGTGCGGGTACACTGGCTTCCAGCCGACTTCGTTCTCGAACTTCGACCCGTCAATAGACATATCGTCACCCCTGAGAACATCACGCTCCAGGAACGGACTGATGGGTCCAGGCCGCATGATTTTTGCCCTCTCGATAAGTTCAGCCCAAGTCTGCAGACTGACCTCATTCATATCATCGAGTACATCATCGAGATTGAACTTCGCGAACTGCGAAGCAAGCGACCCAATGAACGTGACCTTGAGACCGAACACCTCCGTCAACGCGTTAGCAACGTGTTCCTGTCTCGTATCATTGTGATCGACAACGTTGAAGGCAACAAGGCCATCCTTGGGATCGATGAAGCCCTTCGCAGCGCGCCACTTAGCAGCCTCGAACAGCGCGCCAGCGGCATCCTTAACGTGCAGGGTGTTAATTTTCAGATCCTTGGAGTGCAACAATTGCAAGTCCTGCTTGAGATCGGCGTGAACGGCGGACAGACAAATCCCCGTGGCGAAGTAGCCCGGGTCATAGGCGCCGTAGACGTGGGGCAGACGTATGGCGCAGTACTGCAAGTTTGGGATTTTACGCATTTCCTCCGTGGCCTTGAGTTTCCAGGCGGCGAGCTTGTGCCACGGGGCGAGCTTGTCTGTCTCCTTGCGTGGTGTTGACCCGCTCTTGTACACGTGCGCGGTGGAGGTCTCGATGAAGGCGGGGATGCCGCGTCGGGCGATTTCCTTACCGAGCGCGAGGGTGAGAGCGTAACTGCGCACTTCGTAGACATCGTCTGGTTGGGAGTGGCGTGTTTCGCCGCCGCAGTTAATCACATAATCGAATTCTTCGCCATTGGCTCGGTCAAAGATGCGCGGGAAATGTTCTGTGGGCGGGGATCGGGGTTTAGGTAAGAATTTACTACGGGGATTGAGGGATTGGGCTGGGTCACTCACGTTCACGGCTAGCATCTGCCTGGACGAACTTTTCCTTTGAGCATGCCTCTTCGAATTCCGGGGCTAACCAGGCCAATTGTGGGAGGACTTTGTCTACCAAACGGACTTCCGAGGCTAGGTTGTTCTCGTGGATGTATAGCGCAAGGTGTCGACCGATGAAGCCTGAAGACGGGGGGATGTCAGTTGGAACGGAATTCTATTAAGACAAAGAAAGACATACCGAGGCCACCAACAATCAGAACAGCGGGCTTTTTGGCGTCGGCCATTTTGAATGTGAAAGAGAAAAGGTCTCCCCGCGGGTTCAGGAGAATGAAAGGGGGGAAAGGCAAAGGACGGGAGAAAGGAGGGGGCCGGACTAAACGGGCAAAGGGGACTAAAAAGAAACAGGGAAACAGAGAAACAGAAAGAAAAGAATAAGAATATTATTAGATGGACTAAAAGAAAAAGAAAAAAAACAATTCCCCAAATTTAATAATTATTCGGGATTCGCATCTCCCCTGCCAAGCCGGTTAACCCACGTTGATAGTGAGTGGGTTACAGTGGAAACACCCTCTCTACCTGTGACGTCGGAGGGGAAATAGTGGGTGTTAGGGAGGTTAGTGCGAGATGAGCATTCCACTCATTTTACTCATTTTACTTGGTTAACTTTTATTTGTTTTGTCCATTTTATACACTTGTACTATGTGATACGATGTATTAAATGCCTCTTTATGTACTCTGTACTTCGAGATAGTCTGCAGATACAATCCCTGTGGTCCCATGGTACTGGGTTTCCGATCATCCGAACCATAGATGCGATGTCAATAAGCCTTTTTCATGCTTAATTTGACTATCCATTTTGAATTGGTTTCTGCTATTACAGTGATTTTTCATAATGTACCTGCTAGGCATGATCTTGGACTGAAATGAATAACTGGATTGTTCCGAACTGAGCCATTCAGCATGCGTACAGAAGGTTACATGAAGTCATTAGAAGCAATTTCGGGATATTACTCCTATTTAAAATTGCAGTCGTACAACCTCTTCTTTTAAGATAAACTATCCTAAGAGTTGGGGTTGAGAATTTACAGCCGATATTCGAGCACTGCACACAACCCAGCAGGGACGAAAGGACGGGCCCACCTCGTTGATGGGCACAATCGAACAGTGAGGAAACATGGAGAAGAGGGGCGCCTTGTACGTGGGGTTAAACTCCATGGGGTCTCCGCTAAGGTCTGGAGAGTGAACATATCATATGGAACAGAAGGTGGCTTAAAATTAGAGGAATATCGCAATGTGTCACATGAACGTTGGCAGAGTTTCTTGAAAAACGAATCTTGGATCACTTATGACACAGTACCTTTTCTTGTCATACAGCACGCTGGGAGCCCCTATGCTGATAGGCAGATCTCATTATCCATAGAACGAGTCCAAGTGGTCGATGAAATAAGTCCTAGGATAAGAACCTTGGAACATGCATTTGGCTGCTTAGAGACTCATCCGGTTTGATACAAGCCTCGATTTTCTGACTAGGCTGGCATCAATCGAAACCAAAGGTCTAAAAAGAATGAGGGTGCACAATTGCGTAGGTTGACAGGTATAACAGATAACGTGATAGGATTCAACCATGTTGTGTAGCTAGACATCGTCGGACACTATTCTTCCATGTTGCATCTTTCTCTCATTGGCTCTAGAAGGGCAGCCACTGATGGATCTTAGGTTGAGTAAAATGAGTCAATTGAACTGTGTAAATATGTGGAAAGCGTATTCTCAGCTTATTGTTGTTTGTACAGCTCAGAGGGCTGGCTCAGCTCGCTGTATAGCTTAGTAGTCATGGTTTATCAAGCTACGTACTGTTGCTAAAAGTTGATGACAAGGGCCATTTTTACTCAACATGTTGTGGGTTAAGGGTAACTACAGAGAAAGGGTGTAGATTAAAGTAGATAGATGGTTTAGGTGGAGCTACCCAGCACTTGTTTGTTGGTCAAGCTTTTCTTCCGCAATCATGACAAAGGCAGGGAGCCAAAATTTCCAATAAATGCACCAAAGCACAGACTATCAACAGCACAAACCAGACTATGCAGGTAGAACAATTTCTTCTATATAAGACCTTTCAACAACCTTTTCCACTTTTGATATACAACATACTTGTATCCCTACATCGAGTGTATCCATTCAGGAGGCAATAATCGGATATATTATTTAAGGTTATATTTCGGACTTTTCTTGGTGATCGCATCAAAGAGCCAAATGCAAATTCGAACTTCTGCTTTGAATCTTGGAACGGTGGAGTCGACGAGTGGAGCCGATCTTGTCTACTTGCAATCACGTGGCAGAATTGATTTTCCAATGGAAGCGGATCTCCTGCAGCAGAACCACGGTAGCTCGGTCCACCTACACCTCTCCCCTGTTTAGGCCATTGAAGTAGGGTTGACATACCTGCAAATTTCGGACTGGGTCCCAGTCAAATACATGACAATCCTGCAGATCTGCCAACGGCTAGAATCTAGGCCTGGTCAGCACTACACTATTATCCGGTCTATCGGATGACGCAAGACATAATGACGGATGGAACTCGGTGATATTTTAGATATCGACCAGGCTCCATATTCTCAGTGTAAGACTATGCAGCGCAAAGACATTCCCTAGCAGAAGCTCGGATGGAAACTCGAGATAAATAAAGTATGAGACAGATCAAATTGAACACGAAAGTGTTACACTGGTCAAACCCAATGGATTTCATAATAGCCAAAGCAAGGTATATTCACAATGCTCTAACAAGCGAAAGAGTAAGCAAAGCTGAGATCATACAAGTCCCATAGAAATCATGATGCGCCTAGACACTTGAGCGAGTTTCTGAGCTCCTTAATAGCAGTATCAACATCATCGAAAGTCAAAGCAGAGACCGCCCAACGAGCATGTTTCTGCGCCAACTGCACAGTGCTATCGTCCAGACCATGTGACGGTTGGGACGGGATATAGGGGTCCGGTGCAACCGGAGCGCTGGCAGCTGGGGATGGAACAGATTTCGGAGCAACCGGGGGCGGGATAGGAGCACTAGCACTTGGGGTATCGTAGAAAGAAGCGGGGTCTGGTGTGCGGACGGATGGTTCCTCAGATGGCGGAGGGAAGGAATGGAATGCAGTCGGGGCATCTGGAAGTCTAGATACTGAGGACGAACCGCCGATGGTTGCTGGAGTTGATGGGAGCTCTAAACGGCCTGAGCTGATATCATCGATATCCATCGGTTGTGGAGAACTAGGTGCGCCCCGTGGTACAGAGGGGATCTCGGGCGGGGCACGAGGTGCTGACGACGTGCGTGAGGGATGAAGCGATTCATCCAGGGTCGATTTCTGAGCTAGCTCTCGTCCAAGTCTGTCGGATTCATCTGGGATTTCCTCGATAGAGGCTTGTCTTGGCTTCGAGGCCTGCTCTGCTACCGACTTATCGAATGCGTGAATGTCGGGGTCGTCGACGAGTTCTTCTTCCTGCTTTGGAGAGGGGTTTGTCGCGTTGGGATCTTCGCCGGCTTTGAGAGCCTTAACAATTCGGACCGCGTGGAATTTAGCGAATTTGATCCGCCCAGCAAGTTCTGGGTCTAGGGGCCCCCAGATCGAACAAAGTTCAAGGAACGTGGCCGCTGCCAGGAAAGTATCTCCCGTTTGCCTTTTTAGTTAATTAACCATTTTCAGCTTAAAGCACCAGTTTGCGAGCTCACTTAGTGACTTTGTTGGCATTCATAGCGGCCTCAGCACGGCTAAAGACTTCCAATCCGAATTGCTCGACATAGGCGCTCGCCGCAACGGTGTCTGTCACGGTATCATTGTCTGGGTTTTCTACTTTGAACTATTTCAAACCAATATGGTCAGCTACTTGATCTCGAGCGCGGGATGTGGAACATGGACTAGTAGGAAGGGAAATCAAGGTGGGGAGCCCGACTCACCTGCTCCAGCTTGTCCACGAGGTCTGTTGTGTAGAGTTTGACCTCATCATCGGTACTGTGAAGACCCCTTTCAATAATTTGGTTCACAATATGAAAATTGCCTACAGAATTAGGATTCAATCAGCTCAAATGTTCAATTGCGCTCTACGCGGAATCTTGCGACTCACACCAGTAGGCAACCACAGGTTTGGCCTTCTCAATCTGAGCTGCCCTAATTGCAAATCGCCCGAGATCTGCCGATCGCAGTCCAGCTGGGATGTTACCCGCCATGGTTCAGGATGTTTGTTGTGTTAAGGAGAAGATGCATGTGGTGAACAAATGACGTTTGGAGCTCGCGGAGTTCCCACCGCCCGTGTGCGGGGGCTGCGCTATCGGATCTTATCTACCAGTCTTGGACGATTTGGAGATTTATGAAACTGGAAACTATCTCATGATTTGTACTATGTAGGTATTTCCGGCTGTACTGGGTATCATTCATCTTCAATTGCCCACTTTCCAATCTCCACTCTCTCCTCCGCCAATGCTTCCACTTCAAAATGATCCTCCACCTGCCCTCCCGGACCCCCAATGCGCTCAATAACAATCCATACACAGCGTGGTTCAGCACTGGGTAGCAAATCGAAATCCTCAACTCGTACCCCAGATGCGGCATCACTGTGAGTTCCATCCTCCGATGTGGCCAATATCTCCTTGTATGGCCCCTGGCCCAGCTCCACGGTCATCAGCACAGGGGACGGAGCAACAGCGCGAGAACCAACCGTGGACCGCTTATTTCTCGCAATAAGGCGGATCCGTGTCAATCGAGGGACTTGTAGCGAGGCAAGCATCCGGTCCTTGCCCGGAGACAAAACACCCACTTCGGATAGGACGGTGCGCCGCCCAGCAGACTCGGAAACCAAGGGCTGGACTACACACGGGATCGTTGATGAAATCCATAAGGTAAAGTGGCCAAGCTGGTCGGGTGCAAAGGTGGAGCAGACGATGGTATAGGTGCCTCTGTCTAAGGATTTGGTCTTGGCGAGCGCACATCCGCGACGGTAATCGCCACTATCTGCAATGATGTCTCGGCTTCGCACGCGGGATATCCGCTGCCCGTTTGACCAGAAGATTTTCACGTGGGTCGCTAGCTCTGCTTCAGTGGTCTCGAGCAATATTGAGACGTCTGTCGGTTCAGAAATTCGTATGCTAAATTGTGGATTGGAGTGGTATCGAGGTGACTCGGCATTCCCGCCCGCTGTCACTGCTGTCCAGGAACCACTTGCCTTGGTCAAGCATAGATATTTATCTAGCGAGGGTGCCACGGCCACAGGGGCAGTTGAAAATGCAGAGAGTGTGAAATTCTGGGGGGATGATGGGAGTGATTGCTCTGAGACCACCGCGGTGTAGGTCGACTTGGGAGGCATTTCCAGCCTCATAAGCGTGTTGGGAGAGTCCACGTATGGCCCACGATGGAGCGCACCATCACTGAGAGACACTCTTCGGCCATCTGCTTGAAAGATGTAGATGCTGATAAAGCCTGTTTCATTTTCCGATACCTCAAAATTAGATTGTTGATTGTCGGTCTTGAAATGCTTCCCGAGCAGTAGCCAGACCGTTCCTCCTGCATCACTAGAGATGGAGAACTGAGGATTCTTCACGAAGCAGCCGGCAATAACTCGACCATGCGACAAATCCCAAGTGAAATGAATGTCCTCGCGGTATTTGAACAAACCAGGATTCCAGTTAAGGTAAAGATTCTCGAAATTTTGGAAAACTTGTTCACAATCCATCCAAAATGTCCCCGGGGAAAGGGGAGGTTTACCATTCAGGCCGAGTGAGCCGAGGTCGGCTGCGAGACTGCTTTGTATGTTGGGTTCTGCACCAGCCCATGGGTTCTTCAAAAGAAACCGGCGACGACCCTGGACTTCCTTCAAGTCCAGAATAGCATAGTCGTGCTCCCCCACTAGCCCTAGGCCTTGTTGTTCCCGTTCAGTCAACTTCCCAGTGCCGATAGTCAAAACCACATCGCCATGCCAGAAGGCACTGTATAAACGCCCCCATATCTCATCGGAGGTCGAATCGTGGTGATGTAAAAAGACTTGTTCCGGAATCCAACCAGTAAGCACCCAAAGGTCGGTCCCCGAGTTACTTCCTGGGAAATCATAGCCTCCGCGGACCTTCAAATAGGCCTTCTCCACAAGAGCAGGCCACAAAAAGTTCGAGTTATTGCGATCGATCACGTGGAGTGAACGCGTAGTCTTCGACGATGGCAATCGATCATCTATCACTACCTTTCGGAAAGATCCGTTAAAGTAGAAACGAAAGATGTACTTTCCAGAATTTGAAAGTATCGGGTTCTTATCCTCACTGCAAGGGTACAGTGTCGGCGATGCATGCTGCTTGAATTAGTCTTCAGCACTCCTCGATGTGGGATCAAGTTAGCTCATACCTGCCCTAGACCTCGTTCGGATCGAGATGTTGTGGCACAAAGGCTTGCGACCACTGAACAGTCTGTCAAGACATCCTGCACGAGATCTGTTTGTTTCGAAGTCGACATAGCTGGAGCAATTTCATCGTGTGCCTGGTTGGTCGCATTCTTTGTCCGTAACAGATCATGCGGCCGTTTCCAGCCTGCGAAAATTTCTCTCTGGCATTCAGAGAGGTGCAAATCAGGCGCGTCCCTATACCCGATTAGAAGAGATCAACATTAGGCCATGTCCTCCACATACGTAAAAGGCTGCCCTTTATATACAAATTCATCCTGAAGTGGTGCGCGAATCCATGGCGGAAAGATATAGCCGTTGAGTTTGGCGCCTTCGAGGATGATGATTTCTTCCCGGGTAGTGAGCTTCCGCGTGGATGTGGGCGGCCGTAAGCTAGGGAAGGCTTTCTGGGGCCCCGCACGCGCAACCGACTGCCAGTCCGCAGAGGCCTTGATCTTCTCGGCTTTGGACAGTAATTGTTTGCATTTTGTGTCGAGTTGCTTTTTGTCGTTGGCGGGCGCCAGGCGCAGCGCTTTCATGTAATGCTCCGCGGCATTGATGGCTGCGTCCAATGCCGCTTTCTGGGTGGTGGCTGCGGCTACCGCCTCTTCAGCGCTCTATCAAGCCATTAGCTTTGCTCAGACATAAGTGCAAACTGAAAAAAAAAAAATTACCAATGCTTGAGATATATAGGATTGCGTGGATGCAGGTCTAGACATACTTGATCTTGACCGGTAGTCGTGGAGTAGGGTGTAATCAGATCGAACAGCAAGTAAATTACCGGATTCGGCTGAGCCGAGGACCACCCCTAGGTACATTATCAATTCCAGTGAATACTCTGGGACTTACATTTGCATTTGTAGAGATTGATTTTGATAATAATTATATTGGGAAATATTATATATACAATATAATAAAGAAATATACAAAAGTACCAGAAACTAAAGACGTGAAGTAAACACACATAACTAATGTAATGAAGCCATGACATAAGCTCGACAGCACCGAAGTGGACCTCGGCTCGATTTAAGGTGATAGCGCCGAGGTGCATTTGGGAATTCCGGCTCATAGGCTCGGTCGTTTTTTTTTGGTTGTTCGGGTGACTTCGGTCTGCTCATCATCTCTGTACATTTCCCCATTGTGCTCTCTCTTTCATTTCACACTCTCCGCCACTCGGAGCCAAGCAGTGTAGAGCCCCGCTCAATATTTCTCCTGTCGCCCGGCCGCTAAGGGAAGCGAGCCTTTTCCCTAGGTCATATTCCTACCTGTTGCGTTCCCTTGATTTCGAATACCCTTAATCGACGTTATGGCCGGTCAATCCAAACCTGTGCTGTCGCCATGGGGCAGCGCTGTGGCAGGTGCAACAGGAGCCGTCCTTGCGAACGCGATGGTGTACCCACTTGACTTGTGAGGTCCCAGATAAAGCAGCCCTCAAAATTATCAGATCAAATCCCGCTAATTGTATTACTCCCAACCTGTAGAGTCAAGACGAAACTACAAGTACAAGTCAAGGAGAAGAACGGAACCGCATCCGATGATCTCGAACATTATGAATCGAGCTGGGACGCTATCACCAAGATTGCGAAGAAGGAGGGCTATAGCGGTCTGTACTCTGGAATGACTGGCGCCCTTCTAGGTGTCGCCTCAACAAACTTCGCATACTTCTATTGGTACAGCGTCGTAAGAACGCTCTACATGGCTTCTGCCAAGTCGACACAGGCTCCAAGCACAGCAATTGAGCTCTCCCTGGGCGCTGTATCCGGTGCGGTGGCTCAGATTTTCACCATCCCCGTGGCCGTTATCACAACCCGGCAGCAGACACAGCCGAAGGGCCAGAAGAAAGGGTTGATCGAGACGGGTCGGGAGGTGGTCGAGAGCGAGGACGGCTGGTCCGGCCTGTGGCGCGGCCTGAAGGCTAGTTTGATACTGGTCGTTAACCCAGCCATTACCTATGGCGCATACCAGCGCCTGAAGGATGTTCTCTTCCCGGGGAAGACCAGCCTCAAGCCCTGGGAGGCATTCTGTGAGTAGTGGCAATTATCGGAGTCAACAATGGCTTGCTAATTATGATTGTAGTGCTTGGTGCCATGTCCAAGGCTTTGGCCACGATTGTAACCCAGCCTTTGATCGTCGCCAAGGTTGGACTGCAGTCTCGCCCACCACCTAGCCGAAATGGCAAGCCCTTCAAGACCTTTGGTGAGGTCATGAAGCACATTGTTGATAATGAGGGTCTCTTTTCCCTCTTCAAGGGCATTGGACCTCAGATCCTGAAGGGTCTTTTGGTCCAGGGTCTGCTGATGATGACGAAGGAGAGGTATGTTTCCTGTTTCCAAATTAGGATTTGCTTGTACTAACTTTCACAAAGGATGGAGCTTCTTTTCATCGTCCTGTTCGCCTACCTCAAGAAAATCAAGAAGGATAAATTGCGCAAGGTAGTAGATTTGGCAGCGGAAAAGGCCAAGACCAGCATGCCTGCTACCCTGAAATAATTGTCTTATAGTTAGACGGAGGGTTTTTAGTTTTCCCTTCGATTCCAAATTGTCTTTACCCAGCTGGCGCTTCGGTATTCTGTTGGCAACTCTGATGGATTTTGAATAGTCTAGACCCGGCATTCTCTTGCTGGAAACACTTGATATGATAGAGCCCTGTTTTCTAGCTTTTCAATATCATTATAGATCTGTACATAGTCATGTTATGCTTTACTTGCTTTAGGGCCCATACAATGCTTGTCTATCGATACAATATGTAGCTAACTGTACTAAAAGCATTCGGATTCACGGGCTTTAACGGTACAGGTCTAAACAGAGATGACAATTGACAGCGCGACCTGTATGTGACAATTCCAAACCTAACACAGTCAGTAGCCTTTATGCTTGAACCAAATACCACCGTCCGGAACTAATTCTCGAATGTGGGACGAAGTTGAGGTGGGACAAAAACTAACGGCGAGCTTCAAGTGAGGGCTTTCCTCCGCAACGATGCATATCAGTCGAACAAGAAAAGGAAAAGATATGCTCACTAACAACCCTGATATCTCCGTACTCGGGGGCATTGAAACCCTGCAGCAACTGGCCCTGGCAGGTTTCCTATTGGTCCTAGTTTATGTTTTGGTCAATGAGCTTGTTTGCTATAATCAGCAAATTCCAGGGCTTGCGATTCCACCGGTGCTCCCTCTTGTCGGTAACCTCCACCAGCTTCGAACAAACGCAGCCCAGCAATACCGTGAATGGGCCAAAGAGCTTGGCCCGGTCTATCAAGTTCGGCTTGGAAATATTCCAGTCATGGTAATTAATAGTGCTGCTGCTGCCAAGGTTATCCTAGGTCATAACTCCCAGGCTACCGCGTCGAGACCTCAGCTCTATACGTACCACAAGGTTTGCTCAATGACAACTCAGGCAAGATCATATCTCTGATAATGACTGTCTCCTAGCTTGTCTCTAATACTGCGGGGACAACGATCGGAGCAGCGCCATACAATGAATCTTTAATTCGTCGGAGAAAAGGTGCAGCCTCTGCTTTAAATCACTCCTCGGTCGAGACATACATTCCGCATCTCGACATTGAAACCAAAGTCTTTGTGGAAGGTCTTATGAAATATGGAGACTCTGGGAGAAAGCCAATTAATCCTGTCACTTTGCTGCAGAGGCTGAGTTTGTCCCTTGCTTGCACGATTAACTGGGGTACCAGAATCACGAGCCATAATGATCGATTGCTTTCCGAAATCACTCATGTGGAAACCGAAATCAGCCGGATTCGAAGTACCACCGACAATCTGCGGGACTATATTCCCCTTCTTCATTTCATTCCGTATTCTGTTGGGAAACGGAAGGCGGCTGAATACCGCCAAAGGCGTGACATATATCTAGTCAAACTCAACGGAGATCTTGAAGCACGGGTCAAGAATGGAACGCACAAGCCATGTATTCAGGCAAATGCCATCCTCAACAAGGATGTGAGACTCAATGAAGTTGAGCTAACATCAATCAGCCTGTCGATGTTATCTGGTGGCTTTGAAACGACTACTGCGGTCATGACATGGGCAATTGCGCTTCTTGCTACGAGACCTGATATTCAAAGAAAGGCTGTTACTGAAATTTGGAATATGTACGGCATCAATAACCTTCTATGCGATGCAAACGACGATCAGAAGTGCAAGTACATTGCTGCCATTGCACGTGAGAGTCTGAGGTATGGACGTCAGAAACTTGTTGATACTTGGGCGCTGACTAGATGGTTCATTAGGTACTTCTCAGTTCTTCGTCTCTCACTCCCAAGGTTAACAAACAAAATGTTTGTGTACGAAGGCAAGACAATCCCTACTAGTACCACTATTTTCCTGAACTCACGGGCCTGTAACATGGGTAAGAATATGATATTTCCATATCTGAAAAGATCCTATCTGAATTCCAATACAGACTCCGATCTCTGGGATAATCCAGAAGAGTTCCAGCCCGAAAGATGGCTGGAGCATCCACACAAGCCTATCTTCACATTCGGTGTTGGTTATCGCATGTGTGCTGGCTCTTTACTGGCCTATCGAGAGTTGTACTTGACGATTTTGCGAATGCTTGCCGCATTTGAGATTGTAACTGATAGTCCCATTGAAACGCATCCAGTCAAAGGAGTTGCTGATCTGACCAATCTGGTGAGCATGCCAAGGGAGTATGAGGTTCGATTTGTTCCACGAAACCAGAGCGCTCTGCGGAGTATACTGGAAGTGAAAAGCGCCTAAGTCTGCTAGAATCAACAAATACCGGTGCTTCTATGAGCTGGTGGGATCTTGAATGCAGCGAATCTAGCACATCTTGGAACTTCCCAACATCCCTGCCACCGCAATGTACTCCTGTCTTATTTACAACCTTCATGGTTGTAAAAATTATGAAGCAGTATATTGATGGTCCATTCGAAGAAAACTGAATGTCTTTTTATCTATGTTGAACGATGACGAGATGGATTTTTAGGTAACAATAGCCGCTGAGCACCTAGATAGAGCGAAAAAAAAATCGAAGAAACTGAGAGGAGAGCATCATTCGACAACAAATTCCCAATCCATTCTAGGCTTGTAGGTAAAGGACGTAGGGCGTGTGTTGATTGTTCACCACTAAGAGGAATCGGCGGTTGTAGCTATACCCGCGCAGATGATCTGTGCTTGAGCGATCATCTTTTACCCCAACAATCACCCTCACCAAACGCTCGTCCTCACTCCACATAAACTTGTCACATAAGTGGCATGGGTCGTGATGCGATGGCCTCCATGGAGCTCCGAGTCGACCAATGACGAACAAAAACAAACACCCAGTTCCTGGCTCTCCTCCGCGGCGAACAAGCCTAGTTCCATCCTCGACTGGGCAGCATTCACAGAACTCAGAACCATTGTCCCAACACTCGTCCTAACGAGCGGCATTCTCATCGCAGTGCGCTTCCACCGCCGCTACCTACGACGCATCCCCGACGCGCCTAGCATCTCATCCTCGTATCTTCGACGGCGGAGCATCTTCGGCCAAGTCACCAGCGTCGGCGATGGAGACAATTTTAGGATATTCCATACACCTGGTGGCCGCATAGCCGGATGGGGCTGGCTGCCGTGGAAAAAGGTTCCTACTCTGAAGAAGGATCTGAAGGATAAAACCGTTCGTCACCAACCACCCACCTATTGTTCCACCCTCGGCGCTTCAAGCCCAGAACGGGCGTAGTTATGCCGAGGCATATCATATATCACAATGCCATTCTTTACGTCTATATATAGCTTACTCGTTTACTCAAACCCAGATCCACATCCGCCTCGCTGGCATCGATGCCCCAGAGCTAGCCCACTTCGGCCGCCCCGAACAACCTTTCGCGCGCGAAGCACACACCTGGCTAACATCCTACCTGTCGAGCCGACGAGTCCGTGCCCTCGTGCACAGACAGGACCAATATTCGCGCGTGGTAGCGAGTGTCTTCGTCCGGCGCGCATTTGACTTCCCTCCATTCCGTCGGCGGGATGTTTCTTACGAAATGCTGAAGCGTGGCTTAGCGACTGTCTACGAAGCAAAGGTGGGCTCGGAATTTGGCGGTGACGAGATGGAAAAGAAATACCGTAAGGCCGAATGGTGGGCTAAGAAGCGAGCCAAGGGCCTTTGGAAGGATTATGGTCGTGTCGGGTCTGATTGGGAGAGTCCGAGGGAGTACAAGATTCGAATGGGCATGGGAGATCCTACTCTGATCGAGAAAGAGAATGGGAAAGGAAAGACTGGAAAGAAATGAACAAAAGAGTCGCGGTAAGCTGGGCTTGTGATTATAGCTATGAGCGTTTTGTGTTATTTTTCTTATGTTCTGGTATTTACATTTGCATGCGACGAGACGGCACGACTACAATTTCACTATACAGCGTTGTACAGTCAGTTATGGCTGGTATGCGATGATCATGATCAAACCGCGCTTTGAATTCTGAATATGGTACACAAAGATGTGCTAAGCTATACATGCGCAGGGGCCAGGGTTACCCCCAATTCAGGCCCCAATTGCTAAATGGGCATTAAGACTCGAGTATTCTCTCAGTGGTGAAAGAATACAAGAAAAGAAGTCAGTATACAGGCTATTGTTTCCTTAGCAAAACCGCCGCTCAATCTCGGCAAACAGCTTTGGGCTGATTTCGTCAGAGGTATTACCCTCCGCACGGAATAGACACTGTTGACGATCATAGTGGTCCAGGAGGGATTTGCTCGTCTCCTCAAACTTCCGTAGACGCTGCTTCCATGTATCGAGAGAATCGTCCTCTCGCTGTGTCAGCGGCTCGCCCGTAACATCGTCTTTGCCTGCCACCTTTGGTGGGTGGAAGTCTGTGTTATACACGCGCCCTGAGGGCTCATGAACCCAGCGTGATGCGATGCGGGCAAGGATCACTGATGGCGGGGTGATGAGGTGCACGACAAAGTTGACTGGTACTAGGCTGTCCAATGCTATTGCCTGAATTGCTGTACGGGGAAACCCGTCGAGGATAAACGAGGCAGAGGAATCGATTGAGTAAGCTGAGGAGGAAGTATCGGCTGGAGAGGAAGATGACGGGGATGTTGCGGATAGTATTGAGGATGCGGGTGGTGGGAGGAGCCAACCCTTGGATTTCATATCATCGGAGATCAGGTTCAGGATCATTGAGTCGGGAACAAGGTTGCCAGACTGCATTGCGGCCTCCGCTTCCAGGCCTATTACGAACGTTAGAAATACTGACTTCGCGCGCAATTAATTATTGTATCGATCCTGATTGTGCTTACCGAGAGGTGTGCGTCGGCGTACATTCTCTCTCAACAGATCACCCGAGCTGATGGAAGCCAGCTGTGGGAATCGGGCTAGCAGTCGCTCGGACTGTGTCCCTTTTCCTACTCCCGGCGCGCCAATCAAGATGATCCGTGCAGCCTTGCGGAGCTGCTTTGTCACATGCGACATTATGTGCGATGGCTGTGTCGAGAACTCGTAGAGAGCGTAAGGTTGCCGGTCCCGGTGAACTCAACAGTTCAGATGTTGGGGATGCAGGAGGAACCACGGGGGATAGTTGTAGACAAGATCACGACAGCATAACGGATTGAAGAGAAGAGGTGAAGCCCGGGGTCAAAGGATAAGCAGTCGCATATCTCCAGGGCTAGGACTTTTTGAGAATGTTGATTCTGTGGGGGAGGTTGATCCTTTCGGCTGTCGGTGAAGACTCCGAGGGAAACCGGATACCTTTTAAGGTACTGTATATGACAGCACTGAAGATATTGTAATATAAAATTATTGCGTTAAGAGAAGATCGAGTACTTATATATCTACTTGCATTGACTTGGTATAAGTGCTTTCACATGTCTCTGCACATGGTCTCAAAAAAAAAAAACGTTTCGGGAAAAGCATCACCCGTGCTCAAAGCACCCACAGGGGTCCCCCCCGGGAGCCGGGGTACGGGATTATGTAAGGTACGCCAAATGATGTATTTCACGTGATTCTGCGCGTGGGACGCGTTCGCGTTGACCAATTTAGTGAGATCTCATATCTTCCTCGACAACTGAACACAATACGTACACCATGATTCGACAAGACGCCCATCGCATCGATCCCAAACGACGGGCTGTTATTGACCCCAAAAAAAGACAATTCGCTACTCCAACATACAAGCAGCAGGACTATGCGCACCGTCTGAACATTTATGAAATACCTCCTACCGCGGAAATCACGCTTGAACAATTCGAGCAATGGGCCATTGACAGACTGAAGAGTATGCATATTTACGCATTGACATTGTCTTCCTAATCACTAATACCAAAACAGTCTTGGCCGAGATCGAAGCATGCTCTTATCGAAACAAATCCCCCGCCGAGACAGCGACCTACATTACGCCTCTTCTGCAGAAATTCCTTCCTCTTTCCTCTAATACTTCCTCTCCCAACGGTGCTGCAGACCCACGCTTGAAAAATGAGCGTCAAAAGGATCACTACTCCCATTTCATCCTCCGGTTGGCTTTCTCAGCCACGGAGGACCTCCGTCGACGATTCGCCCGCGCTGAGACCATGCTATTCAGATTTCGTTTCCAGCAGGATGACTCAAGAGAGAAGCGCTCATTCATTGATAGCTTAAATCTCGATTGGGAGCCTGTAGGCGATTTTGAGAAGACGGAGATTGCGGAGAGTCTCCTCAGCTCCACTCCAGGGCTGCGTCGACTAGATGATGAAACCTGGTATAAAGTCGACTGGGAGAAGGTTCCCGAGCTGGTCGAACGGCGCTCGGTTTTTCTGAAGAAAGGAAAGGCTTATGTTCCTGGTCGAGAGCAGCTGAGCATGATAATGGCTGAGTTTACCGCTCGCTTGGAGCGCGCACTCGAGGTATGTCTGCAGTAGTAGCTTGACGCTTGAAATGTCGGGGCTAATTAGATTCTAGCTCACTAGCCGTGCCCTCCCCCGGTTGGACGAGGATGATCGTCTAACACCCATTCTGAATCATCTTTCAAAGAACTTTGGTAGCGCGGAGTCTGTGTACTCTGAAGGCGAAGGATATGTAGACGGATCTCCGATCACGGCCAGCTCCATCGACCAACTGGCCCAACAGCATTTCCCGTTGTGCATGAAGAGCTTGCACGTGAACTTGCGCAAGAACAACCACCTGAAACACTTCGGTCGACTACAGTATACGCTCTTCCTGAAGGGCATTGGCTTATCATTGGAAGAGTGTATTTTGTTCTGGCGACAGGGGTTCAAGGGCAAGACCGACGACGAGTTCAACTCTCAATACAAGTACAATATTCGTCACGCCTACGGCGAGGTCGGTGGAGATGTGAACCGTCGCGGAAAGGGCTACACTCCCTACTCGTGCCAGAAGATCCTTGGTGACTCAAATCCCGGCATTGGCCAAACTCACGGCTGTCCCTATCGCCATTACTCCGTTGATAACCTGGTGAGCTTCCTCCAGGCCACTGGCGTCAATGACAAGGAAGTCCTGCGAGGTGTGCGTGAGGACGTTGGCAAGATGCGGTATCACATTGCTTGCAACAGAGTGTTCGACGCGACGCACAAGAACGAGATCAAGAAGGTCAAGGAGGATGGATCATGGAGTCAGACTGACCTTGACACCATTGTTCACCCGAACACCTACTTCAAGCGCAGCTTCCTGTTGAAGCAGATGGCCAAGGCTCCGAAGGATGCTTAGGGTGTCTTTTCACATGTCAAATTTTCATGATGTAATGTCGGGCAGTTTTCAGTTTTCATGTGTTTTATTTTCATAGTCGGCGTTTAGAGGGAGCATAGGCTTGTACGAGCACATCCAAAGCAGGTTCAATTGAAGCAGGATAATATATTTTCTAGCATATTTTCTAGCAATTATAGTGTACAATAATGGGAGTGTGACCACAGCTGATTCCCAGAGAATCGGAAAGGATCAGAATGACCTCTCAAATCCAGGTGCCCAGCAACGGGTCAAGTCATTCTCCGCTCAACGAGTAGACAACTTTGACATGGAATGACCGAAGTTGTTGTTAATAATATGTTTACACACATTGTAGGCTGGCGTGAAATTGAAGAAGAAAAAGAAAAGAGCGGAAGAAACTGCGGACGAGCCGAGTTTTAATGATGTTTTGGTCCGGGAGACGGTAGAGACCAGCTATGCTGCAACCTGGCCTTACTCACGTACCGGACCTCCACACAACATACTCCTCATCTCTTTCATTCAATCCCTAGCTATTAACAGGGACTCTGTGGCTTCTTTTCGGGACTGGATTATGCTCCGGGTGGCTCACTTGCTTTAATTTCTTGGAGTAGATCCTAAAATCCGAGGTTCCCTTTCCTCGCGACTTCTCGATATCCGCATATACCCCCTCCCTTTGTCAACACAGGACCGAGTCCCGGAACATCTACCGACAACATGGATTACGAAGCGCTGAAGGATCAATGGAGCGATGTGGAAGACCGCGATGGCATCAGACTCAGTTGGAACACTTTCCCGAGCACTCGCATGGTTCGTGATAGTGACCCTCTTTGGCCTTCACCGCATCATCCGCTGATACTCGATATAGGAAGCGTCCCGCTTGGTCGTTCCAATCGCCGCCGTCTACACCCCGTTGAAGGAAAAGCCAGAGGCCCCTTTGCTACAATATGAGCCCGTTACTTGCAAGCAGCCCTGCCGAGCTGTGCTCAACCCATATGCGTATGTGACATGTTAGTCTGATATACTTTGATGAGTAGATGAACTGACGTTTCAATAGCACTGTTGATGTCCGCGCACGATGCTGGATCTGCCCCTTCTGTCTGTCGCGCAACCCTCTCCCTCCGCATTACAAGGATATCACGGAGAACACGATACCCCCAGAGCTCCACCCCCAGAGCACGACGATCGAGTACCAATTGGCACGACCAGCTCCCGCTCCCCCGATTTTCGTCTTTGTCGTCGATACTTGCCAGGAGGAGGACAGTCTGCAGGCTGTGAAGGATTCCCTCATCATGAGCTTGTCTCTTCTGCCTGCCAATGCGCTAGTTGGTCTGATTACCTTCGGTACAATGGTAGGGAACAATGCTCTTTGCAAGGCAGGTGACATATTATTGACCTTGCATATATAGGCCCAAGTTCACGAGCTCGGCTACACCGAATGCGCAAAGTCATATGTGTTCAGAGGCAACAAGGACTACACTGCCAAGCAGGTTCAGGAGATGCTAGGCTTGACCGGTGGCCTGCGCCCCGGTGTTCCCCAGCAACAGCCTTCCCGTCCTCCCCTTGGCGCTGCTGCGCGCTTCCTCATGCCTGTTCAGCAAGCTGAGTTCCAGATCACCAATGTCCTCGAACAATTGCAGCGCGATCCCTGGCCAGTGGCCAATGACAAGCGTCCCCTGCGCTGCACCGGTGTTGCCCTAAGCGTTGCTGTTGGTCTTCTTGAGACTTCCTTCCAGAACGCCGGAGGCCGTATTATGACCTTCACCAGTGGTGCAGCCACCGAGGGGCCTGGCCACGTTGTTTCACCTGAACTGAAGGAGCCTATTCGTTCGCACCACGATATCGACCGGGACAACATCAAGTACTATAAGAAGGCTGTCAAGGTTGGTTCTCAATGCATGGGTGTATTCGAATTGTGCTAACTTAACCCTAGTTCTATGATGCCCTCGCTAAGCGTGCTGCCAACAATGGCCATATTGTCGATATTTTCGCCGGGTGCCTTGATCAAGTCGGTTTGCTGGAAATGAAGAATCTCTCCAACTTCACTGGAGGCCACATGCTTCTCACAGATAGCTTCACATCCTCACAGTTCAAGCAATCGTTCGTGCGCGTGTTCGACAAGGACGCCAACGACAACCTCTTGATGGGCTTCAATGCATCCCTCGAGGTGCTTACAACCAAGGAACTTAAGGTTACTGGTCTTATTGGTCACGCTATCTCGCTGAACAAGAAGTCAAGCTCTGTTGGCGAGACAGAATGCGGTATCGGTAACACCTGTGCATGGAAGATGTGTGGAATGGACCCATCCTCCAGCTACGGTATTTACTTTGAGATTGCCAACCAGGGTGGCCCAGCTGCTGTTCAGCCTGGTCCTCAGCGGGGTGTGATCCAGTTATTGACATACTACCAGCATTCCTCTGGGCATTACCACCTGCGGGTGACCACCACTGCCCGCCCCTTGAGCGGACCTGCGGGTGACCCAACCCTGGCACAGTCCTTCGACCAAGAAGCTGCCGCTGTCCTCATGGCCCGTATTGCAGTGTTCAAGGCGGAGGTTGACGATGGTCCAGACGTTCTGCGCTGGGTTGATCGCATGCTGATCAGACTCTGCTCCCGATTCGCTGACTACCGGAAGGATGATCCGACATCATTCCGATTGGAAAAAAATTTCACCTTGTACCCTCAGTTCATGTTCCATCTCCGCCGAAGTCAGTTCTTGCAGGTTTTCAACAACTCGCCCGACGAGACTGCCTTCTACCGCCATGTCTTGAACCACGAGGATACCGGTGACTCTCTTGTCATGATCCAGCCCACTCTTGATTCGTACTCTCTGGAGCAAGAGGGTGCTCAGCCAGTGCTGCTGGACTCTGCTTCTATCCAGCCCGCACACATTCTCCTCCTTGACACATTCTTCCACATTCTCATCTTCAACGGTGAGACTATTGCCGAGTGGAGGAAAGCCGGGTACCATGAACAAGAGGGCTATGAGAACCTCAAGTTGCTTCTTGACCAACCTAAGGAGGATGCTAGGGTTCGTTGCCACCCTCTTTACCATATGTTTACAATATTGACTGACTTTTGTTTTATAGGATCTTATTTCCGACCGTTTCCCTCTTCCCCGTTTCATCGTCTGTGATGCCGGCGGTTCCCAGGCCCGTTTCTTGCTGTCCAAGCTGAACCCGTCGACCACCCACACCACAGGTGGATACGGTGGCGGAGTCTCATCGCAGACTATCTTCACTGACGATGTGTCGCTCCAGACATTCATGGACCACCTGATGAAGTGAGTTTTCCAGCAATTTTGACTTTGAACCTTCCATACTAACTTTATTCTAGACTTGCCGTATCTGGAACCAGCTAGGTGTAATGAGACAATGGCCATGAGAGCAAGGGCGGTCTGTCGTCGACCCTCGGGTCTTGTGTATCTTTAGCGGTGATTTAACTCGTTTGACGCGATATAGTAGTAGATTGAATGGATTGATACCATTACAGAAGAATTCCTTCTAAATATCATTGCAATATTTAAATAATTAAAGTAGCCCTGGAGCACTTTAAGTTGTCGTCACAGAATAAAATACCCAAAGAGGCAAGCAGCTCGATAAGGGCTGTATTATCTCACGTGATTATTTATGTGCTTGCCCTAACTCCCAATTCAGCCATTCGCTTAGATGAGCAAGTGTGGGCCGCGCTAGCACCGAGTCTCCTTCAAGTTTGATTTTTTGCTCCTTTTCTTCTTCTCTTCTGTAACCATCCTCTTCGACAACCAAGGACGATTGACTACCTTTCGCACTCGCCATGCGTAAGTATCATCTACTTGGCATATGGCAAGACAAAATGGCTACTAACATTCCCTCGTGATCAGCTCCTAAGTTTGATCCCAATGAGGTGAAGATCATGTAAGTGAATTTTCCCCACAGCTCCTTTGGCTCGATCCAGCTGTATCCAGCCAACAAGAAACTAATCATTCTTGTTCTTTAGCCACCTCCGTGTGACTGGTGGTGAGGTCGGTGCTCAGTCCGCTCTGGCCCCCAAGATCGGTCCCCTCGGTCTGTCTCCCAAGAAGATTGGTGAAGATATCGCCAAGAACACTGGCGACTGGAAGGGTCTCCGTGTCACCGTCCGCTTGACCATCCAGAACCGTCAGGCCGCCGTCTCCGTCGTTCCCTCCGCTTCTTCCCTCGTCATCAAGGCCCTCAAGGAGCCTCCCCGTGACCGCAAGAAGGAGAAGAACATCAAGCACTCTAAGTCCATCCCCATGGATGAGATCATTGAGATTGCCCGTGCCATGCGCTCTCGCTCTATGGCCAAGGAGCTCCGCGGTGGTGTCCTTGAGATTCTCGGTACTGCTTTCTCCGTCGGCTGCCAGGTCGATGGCCGCAGCCCCAAGGATGTCTCCGATGACGTTAAGTCTGGCGAGATTGACAGTAAGTTTTGCTCACTCATTGATGGTTGGATCAATTACTAACAGCATTCTCAGTTCCCGAGGAATAAATTATTCTCTCTTGAATGATCAAAAAAAGAGGAGGCCTGTCTGATTTCTAAAGCGTGCTTCTCTTAATGTTGAGATGGCTAGTTGCAGAATATGAACGGTTTCTCAACCCAACAAAATATTCATGAGTCATGACCTATGATACCTTTTCCTAATTCGCGAGTGAAAAATTGACCAGCTCGCTGCTTGTTCTTTTTCTCGTTCCTTCCCGGTTGTATTCCTTTCTCCTTTCTCTCCTGACTCCTCTCATGATCCTCTCACCTTTTCCTATGGCGATGAGAATAATGGAAGGCTATGCCCGGCGCAGCCGACAGTCCGTCCTTTGGATGGAACCCCCACAACACTCTGGCCCTTACTGTTCTTTCCCTACGGGGATTGATCATATCAAAACGTGGTATAGGCTTATTTTAAGTGGGGAAGAGGAAACCAGTCCCATTACTCATCGCGGTATCCTTGGAGACTTGTCTTCGTGGGTACAGTGGTCCATATTTCGGGTCTACATCTCTTGCAGATGAAAATTATTTCTGCTCTCGTAGGCTGTAGTCTAGTTAGCTTCAATAATGAGATTTCTCCCTTTTTATTCCATATCCCGTACCGATTATGAATTCTGTCGTATTAGTTATCGCACACTCGGACCCTTTGGTGGCGGTGTACAAAAGTACCCTAAACTCCACGTCCAACACAGAACCAGGCTCCCCTGCATGCGGGCTGCCACCATGCATCTACATATGCGACGTGATGTTATTGACACTCAGATACTTCCATATTGATGATATTGATATGATATCTGTTTGAGGCTGTACTAGTTTGTAGGGACGACAGGGCGATGTTAAATTTTGTTGCTTTTAACCCGTGTGATATATATATATATATATATATATAACTGTATATAGATATATACATACATATCCCGAATGAACCGACTCCCCACCACCACGCGACGACGACCTTGTCGGTGACGCACGAATATACAATCTATATGGATTCTTTGTTTAGGTACATATACGCATGTAGCATGGGTAGATGTACCGAAGTAAACGTCACACCAATACTGTCAATAGCAGCCCTGTCTGGCATCATTTGAATTCTATTTTGAGTCTGAAACACCCCAACGGCCGCTACACCAAACAGAGCTGGCCCTCCAACAAGTATCCGAGCGTGAGGCACCAATGAAAATTAATATCAAAATTTAGTATGGAGCTACATCGTATTCAAGTGTTTTTTATAGGTTGTGGATGAAACACTGCTGAATACTCTGGATTTAAGAATAGTAGAATATAAAGTAGATAATATAATAATAAATATATAAAATAATATAATAATATAGTAATATAATAATATAATAATGTAGTAATATGGTCATAATATAATCAAATGAGGAATGTAAGCAAATTACCTCTTAGCGCGGACTCCACCGAGGATCCTCAGCCTTGATACAGCGATGTGCGTGCTCATCCACGGTGGGGGCTGATCCATCTTGGTGTATGTTTGGATATATTTGGGGCGAATGGAAGTCGGGGAATATCGAGTGGATATGTTAGATCCCTTCTTTTTTTTTTTTTTCTCTCTACTTTTTTCCCCTTAAGTAGAAATAGCAGGCCTTTTCCCTGAAAGATTGAAGTGCCTGTATCACCCGACCCGCATGCCGCTGTACAGGAACGTTGTGCAGGCCAAGGATGCGACACACAGTGGGGGCTGTTTGTCGATCTCTGCCTATGACACGTTAACTTTCTGGGAAACGGTCTGGACGAAGGTTTCGAATATTCTCCAGTGCAACTGACTTGAATAGGTATATGTTGAGCGAGGCATAGAATAGTAATGTATATTACATATTACATGGGAGTGGCTATGTATACGAATCAACTCAAATTTTTTTTTTTCAAAATCAAAATGGGAGCTAAGAGGCTAAGTCAGAAATGACCGCAGGGATCGTGGTGAAAATGCTTGCAACCCCAGAATAATCCCAGATAGGCAAGGATCGGAGGACCAACAAATAGGGGCCTGTCAGAAGAAGATGGGAAAAGGGAAAGAAGAAAGAAAGGAGAAGAATAAAAAAAAAGAATAAAATAGGAATAAAATAAGGATAGACTGAGATGAGCTGTTCTCCAGGTATCCAAACCCTGAGAGACACAAATTCAAGACATCGAAGAGAGTAAAAAAAGTAAAAAAAAAGTAAAAACAGTCAATTTCGTTAGGTTCAGCCAAGTCACAGCCCACAGAAACCAAGAACGGGCTCACTCGATCACTGGCGTCACCGATCACTAGTCGCCGTGATGGAACCAATGATCCACTAGAGATTTATAGCCGTTGGATCAAGTGGAGATTTGATATTGGATTGATATTTGGATTGATATTTGGGTTATATTTGGGTTATATTGGTTTGGGTATGGAGTAGAAAGGAATAAGTTCTACATATACATATATATTATATATATAGATGGCATATAAGACATATAAAACATATAAAACATATAAAACATATAAAACATATAAAACATATAAAACATATAAGATACAAATTACAACTAATAATAATATAGAATAATATACTAATATACTAATATACTATATAAGTAGATATAGTAATGTATTGTATAATTTTCTAATCCTTCCCCCCCCCCCACCTGAATCCACCGTGTCCACTCTCCTCGCTTTCTCTTCAACCTTCTTTCTGTTACTTGCACTTTTTCGTTTTTGACTTCTTTTCTTTACTTTACTCTTTTTGCTTCTTTACTCTCTTCACCTCTTCTCCTCTCCACCTCTCCACCACTTCACCTCTCTACCTCTCCACCTCCCCACCCTCTTTTTACCCTGTTTACTCACTTCCTTATATCTGATATCTCCAATCCCATTAGTGATCTACCCCTCGCACTTGCCAAGATTCCCTTTTATTGGCCATCTCGGACACCAGCATCGTGAGCTGGACATTCTGTCTCCCTTGCGTCTTTGATCTCCCTTCTGAATTTTTTTTTTTTTTTAATTTTTTTCTTCTCCTTATCACATATACTTCCCTATCCACACTTCTACACTTTTCAGTCAATGACGATATTCTGAAACCCTTGGTTTGCGCAAACCAAAAGCCGCAACCGGCTGACCTGGTTAGAACTGGCTTGACTGGCTTCACATAATGAGGTGTCGGAAACGGTACAAGGATGATTGTTGAATGTTGACTCCATTGACGTGTTGAGTCTTCGGTGATACCCTTGTCGCTGGTCGGCCTCAAGGTCTTCCGATCCCTGTGGATCAAGGAAAGAAAGCAAAGATGTATCCGACCGTCGCACCGTTTCCCCCGGTTCAACCGCACCACCGAATACACTATCATACCGACCCCCCCAACCAGCACATGTACGATGCGAATGACTCTCTCCCCGTCCGAAATGACCCCTCCAACCCTCCCTTTAATACAATACCACGATCACGCCTCCAACTACCTCATCCCGTTCAGCGCCTCGATTCTCGCGATGGCTCCGGCTATAGCTCCAGCACAAACGTGGCTGAACACACCCTGAGGAGGAAAACTCCTAGCGGAACTCTAGCTGCGGGGTATGACGGGACCCTTGGCGATACAATTCAGCCACCAGCACCCAAGCATATCTTGGTTTCGCCGATGGAACCAGGCCAGTTCATTTCTCCTCAAGGGATGCAGTCCGAAAATTGGCAGCCCGTGTTGGACCAGTCAGCCACCAAACAAATGAATTTTCCGCCCGTCTTCAAAAATGATCCAGGCAATACAATTCAAGAAGTCGTCCAAGATGTGAATGGGACGAGCTGGGTTCGTCCGGTCAATTATCCTCCGGGTGTTGACTCCATGTTGAACCAAACCTTGCCCCTGCAGCCATCTCATCGATATCTCTTACAGAATGGGCAATATGTGCCCACAGTTCTACCAGCAACTTTGCAATCGTGTCTCGGACCAACTGCTTCGGCAGGTACTGGGCCATTCGGTCCATATTGGCCTGATGGTGTATACATCCCATATCGTCCCGCGGCATTTCGCGATGCGCGCTTTGAATCCCCGACCCCCTTTACAAAGCAAATGAGCCAGTCTTTTTACGACCTCAACCAGCCAGCCTTTAATCAAGCTCAAGTTCCGCTGGACAGCCACGTAGATTCAGGGCTCACATGGGGGCACTCCATGCCTGGTTTGCCTAATCAGGACTCCTTGATGAAACCTCTTTTTCCACCGCGTCATTCTGATCAACTACCTTTCCACGCCCGAGCCAACCGTCCTCTATCGGGCCTGCCACCGCCGCAGCCCCTGAACAATGAGCCTACGAATTGGTTGAGTCATCCACTGCACGGATTCCCACCCCCAGGTCCTGCAGTAGTAGTGAACACGGATTTCAAGGAGAAGGTCCTCTCTGAGGCTCATGGTGTCTATGTCGACCTCCTTGCAACGATCCACCAGGCCCGCCGCAACAGCGTCAGTAACGCTACTGGTGACGGTTACCCCCGATTCTTGAAGCCGAGCATCTACCCTAAACCCCCACGCCAACCAGGTCTCGATTTTTCACAAGCCCCTCCACCCGACCTGGCACGCCATAACAGTTACCCTGGTAGTCAGTATGACTTGCAACGCCAGAAACTTAATGCCGCAGGCAACCATAGGTCGAACGATTCTACATCTCTTTCTCGTGTCCAAACTCGCCGCCCGTCCTTGAATCAATTCACGCATAGAAGGGGGTCGGATACCCATACGCTCGGATTGCGTGACACGGGCTGTCCTCCCGGGGTGCCGCCTTTCACCAGGGCTCGTGGCTCTCTTTTCAATGAGGGCTCGCCTATGTCTAATGCTGCATCTGCTTTGTCTATGCTGTCTGACTTGTGTGCGGAAAGCCGTTGGGAATGGATCGACGGGATGCTTCTCGGGGGTTGTTTAGCCTATGGCTTGGGTGATTATCACAAAGCTGTGCGATGGTACTCCAGGATCATAGCTCGTGACTCGACGTAAGTGAATTATTGTTGCTGTCTAATAATACATGCTAACAAGTACCAGACACGTGGAAGCTATCTCCAACCTTGCTGCTACTATGTTAGCACTCGATCGCCGAGAGGAGGCTTCGCAAAACTGGCTGCGTGCCGTGCAACTACGACCGAGCTTTTTTGAAGCCGTGGAACACCTGATTGGTTTATTATGCAATAGCCATAGAGGCAGGGAAGCTGTCAACATCATTGATTTTGTCCAGACTTCCCTTCGTCATCCCAAAGACGGCGATTGCTTTAAGACGGATGAACACGCTAGTGAACCCGAGAGTGACGCTGAGAGCAACGTGTCGGATGTGTGCATGTACGACAAAGCGTCTTTCGAGTACGATGACGACATGGGACGAACACAGGGAATGGAACCTAGCTCACCGGATGCTAAACCTCTTGGTTTTGCGAGTAGCGGATATGCAATTTCAGGTGCGGAGAACGGGAGAATGCTAGCTTTGGTTCATGCCAAAGGTAACATGCTCTATGCTCTTGGTGATAATGCGGGTGCTGCAGCTGCATTTGAGGATGCCGTTCTCATCGCTGCTGGCCGAAGGCGACATGGCATCCAAAGCATCATCAAACAGATTTTTGCTGCCTTTTCTGGAAGTCCGACTAATGGGTACTCTAAATCCGAGTATGAATCCCAGGAGAGTATCCTGCTTTATCCCGATACAGCATTGAAAACAGCCAAACTTGTTTTCCCGGCAGGCGGAATGCCACCAGGGCTCCAATACGTCGCCGAAGGTATTGCTCGCAATGCGGCCACTTCCACTACCAGCAATTCTCTCCTCTCATTGGCGAAAATTTACCAGGATGGCATGTCCAGCGTGGGTTCTTCTGGAGCAACTAGGTCTTCTCCTGGTGTCCGGGATATTTTGGCTCTCTATTATCTTTCTCTTTCCCTACAACCCAGCCCATCCACTGCAAATAATGTTGGAATTTTGCTAGCTGGCATCCAAAACAACCCGCCAGCGAGAGGTTTGGTGCGTTTAAATGATGAGACTCAGCACCACCTCGAGATCCCTGGAGTTGTCCCTGGGAGTGGAATATCACTAGCCTTGGCATACTACAACTATGGCTTGCATCTCGACTCGAGACATGCCCATCTGTATACCAACCTCGGCAGTCTGCTCAAGGACATTGGGCAGCTTCACGCCGCCATTAAGATGTACGAGCAAGCAGTTCAATGCGATGGCAACTTCGATATCGCCTTGGCAAACCTGGCCAATGCTGTCAAGGATAGTGGTAAGGTCAACGATGCGATTGTATACTATAGGCGCGCTGTCAAGGTAAACCCCGAGTTTGCCGAGGCGGTTTGCGGATTAGCAAATGCCTTGAATTCCGTCTGCAACTGGGTAGGTCGCGGTGGAATTGTCAATGCTCGTGGCTTTCGAGATCGATGGCATGTTGATGAGAAAGGAATGCTTCGAGATTCACTTAACACTGACACGGGTGGCTCTGGATGGATCAAGCGGGTAGTGGATATTGTCGATCGACAGCTCAAAGAAGGCGAATATTGGGGCCGTGGCATGTTGACTGCGAACACGGCAGAGCAATTGTGCCTGCAACTGGCTCCCGCTTTGGAGTCTACTCGCTTTGCTTCCAGTCATCGCATGTCTCTGACAAAGCTTTTCCAGTCTTGGGCCGGACAGAAATGGGAAGGGTCCCGACTAGTACGACTGGTCGAGCGAGCTATTCGATCTCTTACCTGGCAGTGGTATCAAGATCGCTATGTTTTCGGCAAAGATTACCCTCTTTCGAAGTATCGTCGACCTCAACTCCCTGGAGGTCTTTCTCCCCCGAATGCACCTACCGTTCTGCCTTTCCATACTTTCACTTGTCCCCTGTCTGCGAAGCAAATCCGTCAGATCTCCCAGCGCAATGGACTGCGCATTTCAACGTCGACTCTGAGACTCCCGTGGCTCCCACCTACCGTCTTCCCTCCACCATCTCCGCCTAGTCCGTACCTTCGAGTTGGTTATGTGTCGTCAGATTTCAACAACCATCCTCTCGCACATCTGATGCAGTCTGTGTTTGGGCTGCATGATCCTTCCCGCGTCAAGTCATACTGTTACGCCACGACCCCTAGTGACAAATCGGTGCATCGCCAGCAGATTGAGAAAGAGGCTCCCATTTTTTACGATGCGAGTGGATGGCCGGTCGATCGACTAGTCCAGCAGATTGTTGCGGATGGGATTCATATCCTGGTTAACCTGAACGGCTACACGCGAGGAGCTCGCAATGAGGTCTTTGCTGCACGCCCGGCGCCTATCCACATGTCATTCATGGGCTTCGCAGGAACCCTTGGTGCTGAGTGGTGCGACTACATCCTTGCTGACCAGCTGTCCATTCCACCGGAGACATTAAGCCCAGGGCGGCGTACAACACGGATCGAGGATCGTCTCCTAGAAGAAGACAATGGCGAGGAACTCGAGGACTGGGTTTACGGGGAGAAGATTGTTTTTACCCGCGATACCTTTTTCTGCTGTGATCACCGACAGAGTGCCCCAGATGCTGGCGAAAAGCATATATCATGGGAAGAAGAACAAGCCCGGCGCTGGAGAATGCGCAAAGAATTATTCCCCAAGTTGAGTGACGATGCTATCATCTTGGGTAATTTCAACCAGTTGTACAAGGTCTGTCTATTTGCCACGTCCGCTCTTCCCAAACCACATAATTAACCCCATTTCAGGTTGAACCCACGACGTTCCGAACATGGTTGCGCATATTAGCGCGAATCCCCAACGCTGTTCTCTGGCTTCTCCGCTTCCCAGACACAGGCGAACAAAACCTGCGAGACATTGCTAAAGCCTGGGCCGGCGAAGAGACAGCATCACGGATCATCTTCACGGACGTAGCCCCAAAAAACACACACATCGCGCGAGCGAAAATCTTAGACTTGTTTCTCGACACTCCAGAATGCAACGCCCACACCACCGCTACTGACGTCCTCTGGAGCGGCACCCCGCTACTGACTCTCCCGCGCTATAAATACAAAATGTGCTCCCGCATGGCGAGCAGTATTCTCAGTAGCGCACTCCCCAACTCCGAGGTTGGCCAGCGTGCTCGTGAAGATCTCATCGCGTCGTCAGATGAAGACTATGAGAATAAGGCTATCCGCCTATGTCTAGATCTACAGTACTCTGGTCACGAGGGCTACGCCCACGGCCGGCTGGTGGATATACGACAGCTACTGTTCCGGGACCGCTACAAGAATAAGCTCTTCGATACGGCGCGCTGGGTGCGCGATCTGGAGAATGCTTATGAGGCCGTCTGGGCGCAGTGGGTTAACGGCGAAGAAGGCGATATCTGGTTATGATGTGCACTGCGAATATACCCCTTAAGCGATTTTTCCTTTTTTTCCTTTGACCTTTTTCTGTCTCTTCATTCTCCGACTATTTTTTTGCATCTGGGTCTCATCTACCTTTCTACTATCCGCCCTGGGTTTGGGCTGGACCATTTATGTAATGAATTTACTTTTTGTTTTGTGATGTATGCGTATACTGGGAACATTCACGAAAGAGAGGGCTTGTCGGATGATTTCTTGGGCAGGCGTTTATTTCCTTCACATTTATATTCTGGGTTTCTGGATATGCTTGACCTACAGTGTAGTTGTGAGCTCGCTCTTTTGGATAAACTGAACAGCAGAATAGGTCTACCACAACCTTTGTCCAGTCCACTCGGCCTACCATTTCCTCTTTGCTAATGATGTACAAATGCATTTCAACAATGAATGACATCGTACGGAGTACAATACCATGGTAAGCTCTACCCTCCATATATCTATAAGCAGTACGATTACATTTACTCATCTAGGATCCCCGCTGCCTGTCCGGACACTTCGCCCCTAATCGGCATGCAGAAACCAAGCCACATGCAAGCCCTCGTCTTCAGCCCTGAGTATCCCTGTTTATCATTGGTACCTTGTCCCAAGCAACCAATAGAGTCGACACTTGTTCCAGCCCTCAGTCGGAATCCAAGACATTCATTCACGCACTGAGACACCCAACACCAATCAGTACCTTGATGTTGGCTTTGGCTTTGGACGGTCTGGGCACAAGGCCTGGCCTTCTCCTGTTCTCCCCATATGAGCCTATCGCAGCGTCTTACGTCTTTATCTCGTCTCTCTATGCCGTACAATCTAAGTGAGCCCTATGCTGTATGTCTTGAGAATGTCTTTTCTCGATCGCTCTCACGTCTCGCGCAGAGGGGATGGCATATGGCGTATCCAAGTACCCCCGGATCCCAGAATCCTTGAATCCAGGTCTAGATCCACGTCCAGGTCCACGCTCAGTCAGCCCCCAAACCAAACTCAAAACTCAATCCACCAGCGCGTGACGAAGGCTGAACCAGGATATCCGCATCTGCATATAAGCAAAAGCACACGCCACGTATTCCGCTCAGTTGTACATTACATTACGCATTGCGCAGTACATACACACTCCATGACCGGACTAGTACAGAGTAAGTACTCCGTAAAAAAGGGGGGGGGGCGTTAAGCCCATGGTCCATATTGATATCCCATTCATCCCTACGGAGTACACGTCATGCACATATCCTAGTAGATGCAACATGGCATTCTAGCATTCAATCACATGGTAGTCCCTCGGACTGAAGAGGGAAGTAAGACACGCGCCTATCCGTATTTTGGATGCAGGTTGCCAGGGGGGATTCCCACGTGGCTGTGTCCATGCCTCGAGGATTTACGTATTTGGTGATTCTTCTTGAAGTCCATGGTTTGTATATGTATATGTAGTAATGGAGTGAGTGGGTTTGTATATCCAGGCAGTTATTCAGAGATAAAGGAATAATATACTGGATAGGCCTATAAAATAGGCAGATATGAAAATGTACAAAGTACGATGTTTGCGACCATACATATAAATAGCCTTCATGAAGATCAACGACGAAGCTAAACCCGCCCGTTTGATACATACAACCTAAAATAAGAAAATAGCTAGATTGAATTCTTTTCAAAAGTAGAATACTGTTAGCATAGGGGGTTAGCAACCTCGTTCAGGTGAGTACGTATTCCTTGAGACGCTTTCAAGACAGATTTCTCCTCGAGGCAGGGACTTGTAATACAGTGATAGTGACTGGCTACGTCTACATAAGCACTAGGTAGCTCCGGGGAGGTTTAGCTTCACTTTGATTTGGTCCCTGAGCACATCGGGTCCACTTGGGCAAGAGATATCGGTTAAATTTACCAACTTTGAACAACAACTTAAGCCTTGAGGTTGGGCGGGCTTCAAAGCTTATCTTGGGCTTAGCACAACCCTTTTTCTCCTACATTCGAGCCGGTCGATTCCATCAACGAGCAAACTTGCTGATACTCAAGCACCAAACGCCGGGGAAGGTATCATATCATGGGTTTTGTTGAATCATTTTTATCTTGGCAAAGGCTCTGCTCTTGTCACTAGTCGACGCCAACGCATCAAATCCGTATCCTAATGGCGATGGCTGTGTCTGACAAGATCCCCTCTCTTAGGGTTGGTTCCTCTCCTGGTATTCCTTAGTCGTGGGTGTATCCATACGCTTACCAAGGAACTGCTTTATAATACCTCGATGGAGCATATAGAGTACAAGACTCGCTGGCTATTCCTTACTACCCTGCACCAGATAATGCACCCGGTGGATGCGGTAAGATCCTGCTCTGCATCCAAAGCCTGTAATAGCCACAGCGCACGAACGGACAGGCTCTTGAACAAAGCATGTAATCTAGATTATGTCTGGGGAAACTTCACGGTGACCTATCTGAAGTGGTCAAATGTCTGAGAAGCATCTGATATAGTGTCTCATGGTCTTAGCACTACCACCAGCTGTGAGTGTTGGGAGTCATCAATTTTATTCAAGTGAGTAAAGGCACCAGCCATATGAGAATTGTGTCCATCTCAAGGAATGCGTGCCCTTTGTCTAACCATCTTCGCTTTTGCAATTTATAGTATTACCGAAACATGTCCGCACAATGACCTCTCTCGTCTACAACCAGTAAAGGCGCCGCAAAGCATCTGGTTCCAGCTATAAGCTCCGAACTTGGTGTCCGGGGGGTATCACCATATACACCATATACACCATAATCCTGGAATTTACTCAATCTAGGAGGACATACAGTTTTCAATGTTGGAAATTCTATGTAAAAGGAACTTATACCAAATTTTGCGAGGATGTTGCTTCCTAGCAACACCCAGCAGGCAAGAATATATAGTTAAGTTAAGTCATCGATTTATTCATCCGAAAAAGGAAAACCTGAATCACGGACAGAACCGCACTGGGAATAATTAATATAGGGCCGATTACAGAGCAGATCATAGAAGTATTTAAAGGCTGTTTTTTTTAACCATGGTGAGATTATAATAAGTGACATTTAGCAGAAAAATGGGTGCCAGGAGTACTAACTAGAAGGGACCACTGTGCCAACAGTATCCTCTTCTTCCTTGAAAAAGCCCTCAAAATCCCAGCTAACCATCCAAGGATCCCCTCGTCCTCATATCCCCTACATCAAAATCCAAACAAACCCCTACCCCAAAAATCCCTTACATATCACCGCTTCCTTGTTAAATATTAATAATCAATAATCCATGATCAATAATCCATGATCAATAATCCATGATCAATAATCCATGATCAATAATCAATAATCAATTCCCGTCTCAACCAAGTAAGCCCGTTCGTTTCACAACTCCCACGAGAGAATGACAAACCATGCAAGCTGGGACTCGAGAATCCACCTGGCCCCATGTGTGGTATCATATCTACCAGCCCTAGCTGAATTATTCAGTTCTGCCTCCGGCATGCTCAGGTCTGTGTGTGGAGGAAACCGACATGGCTGAGTCGGTTATGGTGCATTGTGAGTGGTGTGGCGCGGGTGGGGATGGAAGCCACGGGGATTTAGGGCGTTGGATCGGTCTATTAGCCGCAAAACTCGGGGAATGGAACTGAAGATGGATGGTGGCTTTTGGGGTTTCAGATTGGATAATAAGATGTTAATATAGTTATAGAGTACTAGTTATATTATTACGGAGTACTCCGTACAGGGGGATATATTAAGGATGTATGTATAAAGTACGGAGTACGGAGTATGGAGTTATGTTATAGTACCCCGGGACTTCCGGGAATGGGCCAAATTGGGTATGGGATTTGCGTTTAAGTCTCGATTGGATTGGTTTTTGTTCGGAGAATAATTGCTATATGGGATTTACAATTACTTGAATGTTGAGTGCTTTGATGCTTATATCTTGTGGTTCTTTGAATATACAACATATACTATGGATATACGGGAGTACACATAACTCTATTAATCCGATCACATGTCTAAGAAATATCCGGGGAACTCCGTAAAACAAGATTGCTTCATTGACGATTAACGAGACCGAGACCGAGACCTAATATACTGTGATCTGTTAATCTTGAGACTAACGATAACTGTCCAAGGTCAAGACCCCAAACAACAAACAACCGGGGTGGCCGTTGCGTCACGCGCCCCCTACTCTTCACAAGCCCACCAGCCCACAATCGTCCTAGTCTCACCTTTCCCCTGAAACGAGGCTCAAAGAATAAAAAGGGGGTATCAAAACCATTGGTTCAGGATTCTATATAGATTGCGTCCCATTTTACTTGTTTCGATACACACAAATGCGCGGTCTGTGGAGAGATGGGAAATTTCGCCATGGTATTTGCCGTGGACGGGGACTCGTTTGGGTTCCACTTTGACTCTGACACTCATGGTCCCTCCTCGCCTTCTAAAAATGACTATGAGATGACGGGTTGGCATCAAAGTCTCAAGGTAACGGTGCAGGGGTTTAAAAGTCGGGGTTTATTTACTCAAGATGTGAACAATATTAAACAATCCCGAATGACTGGGTTCTTTGTTGTATGTTGTTCCTTTGTACCTTTGCGGGAACGATTGAGTTTGGACCGGATAGATAGGGTGTTCGGGTCTTGCAGTAATTTGTATGTTATATATTATAGGTTATTACAACATGCTTTGCTTGGAGACCATTATAGTACTTCTCATTAATGTTGAAGATTTACACATGTTAGGGAGCTTTAAACTTAGGAACAGTAGGAATAGGATCTCCCAAACTGGTCCGCATTAGGATCTGTACAGTTCATGGAGCGGAGTCTTCGTATGGCTCGTTCACATTTCCGTTTCTCTGTTCTCCATCCGACATAATTGCGAGCTGTTCCAATATGGTCCTCAGACTGTTTGGGATATTTGTAATACTTGTTTCGTATATTTGTAGGTTCAACAGTATATACAGAGTTTTCGACTCGTATTAGTATATGTTGTGCAAGCTCGATAATACATTCCAATTCATCTGTGCTACTCTAGTATACAAGAGTGGGATCTGCCGTTTTTAAAATCTTAGCAAGTGATTGTACAGAGTATGAGGTGGAGTACCTAGGTATGACAGCGTAGGCCCAAACGGTTTCCCACAGATCGGGCACCATGCGAGTGGTCCCCGATATCTAAAGCCCGAGAAGGTGGGCCACCAATCACAGACTAGGAGCGCGGTGTCATGGCCTTGGATTAAATTCAAATTCAAATTATTTCTAACTCAGATTCAAATTTAACTCAAAGTCAAAATCAAATCCAATTTTAACACCTTAACATACATATTTCCCGTTAACTATGCAAGTTGCATCACTTGCCTATTTCAGACTACATGTAATTGTACTGTACTCCGTAACTCCGGAGACCCATGGTCCAAAGTTCCCTACACCTCCATTTTCCATGACGCATAGATTTGTGGATTTTATACCTATACAATACTCTGATTATCCACCTCGTGTTGTGTCAATGAACATATCACAAAAGTACAACCCATTACCTGAAAGGGAATGGAAATGACTAGGGCAGTCTTAATCCCTGGACACTGCCAATAGCGACAATAATGGATGAGAATCTAGAACGATCAATTATTGTAGTTAGTACTCGGGACTCTGTACTCCGTCTAGCTGTTAGTTTCCCTATAGCTTTTATCCTTATAAACGAAAGCGAGAAAACTCGCTAAATACACCCAAATATGGACACAATATATTGTACCCACGTGACCCAAACGGCGAAAAAGGGGGCCACAGGAACGCCATGCTTGGACCTTCTCTAGGCTGCAAAGCCATGCGGAAGGCCCGACAGTCAGGAAACACCTGCGAGACCGTTCGCTCCACATTTAGACTTCTTAGTGACGGGTACCCCGTTGGGCTTTAATATCTGGCTTCATAGCCGGATTACTATATTGATATGAAGATATTATGGTATTTGATGGTTTTTTTTTCTATATCCAGTATATTTACTGTCTTTTCTTACACTTGACACACTCCTTTTTCCCCCTCGAAACCAGTGCTCAAACAACCCGATCTAAGCTCGAGTGCACGGGGCTACGTGATCAGCGGTGATCCCTGCATGCCGACAGGGATCTATCTCAAATACATACCGTGTCTCTGATTGGCCAACGGATAGGGGGAACAATAATCTACCTTGAGTAAATGACAAACAAATCCAAATCAAATCAAAATGAAATCCAAATCAAATCAAAATATAAAAACCCAAAAATCTGACATGTCCAATCTCGGGTACATCCTAGTCAATGTTGCATTCCAGGACGACGGGTTCATCCTTCCAGAAACGGTTTTTCCCAGGAGTACGGAAATCCGATCTGGCTGTCCACACGAGGACTTGTCCACATGAGAATTTGTCCACATGGCTACACAAGAAGGTCATGTTTCTCTTTTACTTTCTAGAACCATGTTTCACACCCCAGACTATACCTTTGGAAGTACCTAGGTAGACCAGAAAAAAAAAGGGGAGGGTGGATGATCAATCAATGCTCTTTTCTCCACACTCTTTTTTATTTTTGAATCTATAGATAGCCCTATTCGAATCTTTCAAGCATTAATTAATGGTTAATTTATATAGACATGTACAATAATTTTTTTTTCTCTAATCTGGTGTGTGGAATAAATTAAAGAATTAAAGATTTAAGAGACGCCCATATCCGCCTATCCTTAACCGAACTGGGAGTCCCACTAACAATGACAAATACCTGGGGGACCAATCAAAACATCCTAGTGTATCCATATGGATGCATGTAAGGTCTACCCCTGGAGGATTTAAATTACAATATGTATACTAATTTGGTACATATTGTATGGTACCATAGTAATATGTAATATTTGTGGATTTTACCTCTCGTCACAGTGGCTTTTTTCACACAGGGTTTCGAAGTATACCATCTGGTGAGAAAAAGCAAAAAAAAGGTGTGGCTTGCGTTTCAACGGTTTCCACCGGTGGAGATCTCAGCTGCGACATGCCTAACCAGGTAGTCTGGAAACTTCGCACTCGTCGATCTTTCGATCCCCGATCTCGTCTTCTGATGCATCCATCCTTTCTTTCTGGTACACCAGTGTCTAGACTGGAAATAGTTTGTGGACTACGGAAAAGGACGGGAAAAATAGATTGACCTATACTTGTCCTGTTACGGTATAGCGGGAATGAATTAAAGATATCTAGATCCGGATTGGAATGGATAACGTCACATCCCGTATCTTTGCCCTTGTATACCTTCTCTCCCTTGGCTTGGCATCGGCGTTAACCTTGGGATAAAAACCGATTTCGGTTTTATTGCACTTCCCCCTAGGCGTCATGGAGGATCCACGGTCAACTGTCAGTGACAGGTGGCAGGTGGCCCATGCACTTTTTTTTCTTTCTTTCTTTTGTTTATTTATCGTTCTTTTCCCTCTAAATGGGATTTTATAAGATAAAATTAGTTAACATTTTATACCTGATTAGGACCTGGATTTCGAAAACCAGCATCTTCACGTTTGCGATAAGGTTGAAGCCATATGGAAGATAGGCTGCAAGGTATATAAAACATTTAAAATATCGAAAATGTATAAAAAAAAATGAACTCCGATCTGGGTCTTCAGGGATATCTCGGTGTTGTTCGGGGAGGCTGAAGCTGTCATCGCACGGATGCACCGATTTCCCCATACTATTGAATCCTAAAAAAGGATAATAAATTTCCAAGGCTGTCTTCACGCCCCAAGAGAGGAATTTGTCAATCCAAACTCGGTCCACCGGTCCACCGTGGATCATCGCAAATCCTGGTCGAACCAATGAAATGTCGGACTTCACCGATTGAACATGGATCGGGTATAAATCGAGGAAAAAAGTGTTGTGCATGGCTGGCTGAGTGGAATCTGGGACGTCTAACCGCTTGTCACTCGGAAGCTAGATCTGCCCCTGGCTGTTTTTGGCCTGACCCCTTTCTGTACGTAGTTGTTTTACTTAGATTATTTTACATTGTATATATGTAAATGTAGCTATAATTTATTTTTAGGTTATAAAAGGTGTTTTTGAAACGGATTATACTTATATCTAGAACTGAAGGAAAATTGCTTTTTCTATATTACCATAGCCACGGGAACCTAACAAAGAAGATATATAAGAAAAGAATTTTTTAAAAAAAACCCAAAACCTCCCCCCAAAAAAGAAAACAAAGCTGTTAGCGCCATGGATGATTTGGAATTCCAGCAACGGGGCTCATGGTCGATCACTCCGATCTTTTTTGGTTTTACGCGTCTTTCCTCAGCCCGAATTCCCGGGTGGTACTGAAGATCCCAACGGAGCATTTTTCCACTCCCCACGATCTATAGATTACAATAGTCTGTATTAATTGTTTTATTTTATTTTATTTTAATTACCCAACCTGTATTATTCCGAACTGTCAGCTCCGAGATCTTGGATCGTGATCTTCCATAGCGGGACCTGTGTTTTTTTTTTCTTTTGGACCCGGCCCCCTGGTACTTAAGACTTGACACTCTCCGGCTATACTATAATAACCTCTTCCTCTACTTCTCATACTTTCCAAGGTTTCTTATACTTCCATCTAACTATCAACATCCTCTCTCTCCACATTCATCCTCTTTATCCTTTACTATCCACCCTACTCTCATAATGCCTGCTTCACACCGTCGTGGTCCTTGGGTCCCAGAGGAAGATCAACTCCTCACCCAACTGGTCCGTGAACAAGGCCCAAACAACTGGGTTCGCATCTCTCAACACATGCACTACCGCTCGCCCAAGCAATGTCGCGAGCGTTTTCACCAAAATCTCAAGCCTTCGCTAAACAGAGAGCCCATCTCCGCCGACGAGGGCCTGATGATCGAGCGCATGGTCAATGAAATGGGAAAGCGCTGGGCTGAGATCGCTCGCCGCCTTGGAAACCGCAGCGACAACGCAGTCAAGAACTGGTGGAATGGTAGCATGAACCGCAAGAAGCGCGGCCTGTCCACCCCCACCACTTCCCGCACTTATACTGGCCGCATCGAGGCACCCTACACCCGCGCCTCAGCAATGAGCCCAACCAGCTCCCGATTTTCCAGCTCTTCTGCTTCTTCGCGCCCCTCATGGACGGAGTCCATCGAGTCCGCCATTTCTGAACAATACTCCAACTCCCGCAGAGAATCACTGGCTTCTTCCGCCCGCCAGCTCTCCCCGATCTATACCCTCCCCTCCATCAACCGACCAATGGAGACTCCCCTCACCTCGCCTGCTTTCTCAGAGGCCTCACACGGTACTTCCTGCGAACCGCCTTCTATGGTTTCAGACCATAATTCTGTCTGCTCTTCTTCGCCCCGCACTTTCCCCTCCCCGCAACTACTGCCCTTGCCTGTCGACCTGCGCTCGCAGTACGAGATCCGGAGGCCCAGTGTTCACGTTGTTGAGGACTCGCCCAGTTATCCGGCTCGCTCTCTAGAGTCTCTGTCAGAGATCGCCTCAGCACAACGCTGGATGGGCCACCAGCCTACCCTAGCTTCATGGCACCAGCCTACGGATTTGCCCAAGTCTTGGATCTCCAAATCTGAACCTGCTCGTGACATTCGTATGGGGGTGAGTAACTTGCTCAACTGAAAAAAAGATCATTCAACCCTCCCCCCCCATGCATTCATCACGATTTTTACGAGTCTCATTTTTCAACTCTGTTTTCCTTGTTCTATACTCCTGATTCCCCTTCGCGCTCGGGTCCACTGATGGAACCCTTCTTGTACATTGTGCCAAAAGCTCGATTTTCTTTGTCTATGTTCTCTGATAGGGAGTTATTACGATTTTCTTTTGTATACTCTTAATGTGTATTACCATGGTTCGGATCTTGAACATCTGTTCTTTTGAGTCTTTCAGGCTCCGTTCTATGTTGAATGATTATTCTTTTCATTTTCTATTTATTTTTTTTCTCTTTTACTCTGTGTTTGATTAGGACACGCAATTTGGAGCGATCTCTCCATTTCTGCTTGGATGGCATAATACCCTGTTGATAGCAAATCTTCCCATTTGAATAATATTAATAATAATATTTAACATGCCTCCTACATTACAACCACTTCATTTCTTACCCAAATCTGCATTCCTAGCTCCGTTATATACGGACAAGTCGTACATATACCAATGCAAGAGGCAAAAAAAAAACTTTTGTGCTCCCACACGTCCCTCGTTCCAGCCAGCCTCTCATCTAATATTACAGGCATCGACAGGGAATGCCGATATGCAGCCTCCAACCGTTGCGTTTCTCCCCTTTGCACGGGTCCCCATGAGGAATGCGCCACCGGGCACACGCCGTGCTCACGAGGACGGGACGCAAGGGATGCAAGAGCATGAGGTCTGGTTTTCTGGTCAGGGCCTAAGCACGGAAGTAAGGACCCACCCGTTTGTCTGACCAGGCAAGGTTTGAAGATTTGGAGACAGATGGAACATGTGTGGTGATGGATGTAGGTTGGGAACACTGTATGTTGTATGTGGCAGATGAGTACATAGTGACATAGTTTATGCACATGTACACTGGACTCCAGCTAGGGAGGGTCAGGGCATATACGATGCAAGTATTTACTATTTACTATTTACTATTTAATTGTTTAAGGGCAAACACGATAATACCCAACGCTGATGCTGGCTGCTAGTGATGCTAACTAATGCTCATATGTATTGCCTGCATTCAAACCCAGGACCAGGACCAGAAGACGTAATGTAATGCATACATGTACACAATGCATAACTCATGAACACCCTACACCCTACACCCACCCTGCACAGTGACAGGCAAGTATTAGAACCTAGACCCTGGACCAAGACATTAGAGACATGACACAAACACCCACACCTCGCACAGGAATCTGAAAAACAAAAAAAAAAACAACCAAAAGAAAAAGAAAAACCAGAAGTCTATTTGAGAGGTTCGTCCGCGCCTGCAGGAGAAAATGGAAAATCAAACGGTCTGGCACCGCAACCCCTCCCGTCCCGATCTAGAATGTGATAGACATAGGAATCCTGCATCCACTCAACAGCCAAGGAATGAAACGAGGATATATGGTGCGGACAACTCCAAACCTAGTTTCATACATACTAAATCCTATACCCCAAATCGCAGTGAGAAGCGAGAACGAGAGGGCAGCAATGAGCGGGGGAAAGAACCATATCCAATAGTAGTATTTGGAGCTAGGATTGTTAACGCCACCCCGATCAAACCAGGATAGAGGAATATCAGGCCTTGATTTTCCCGCCTATCCGCCCTATTCGGGCTCTATGTATGAAACCCGCTATGCTACTGGCTACGGTCGTGGCCTAGGTAATGCGGGTTATGCTGTTTTTTTTTTTTTTTTTTTTTTTTCGCTCGGATCACCCAGGACGGGATGAGCGTTGGGATGCATCCATAGCCAACCAGTGGAGTGGTCTTCATGCATAAGGACGGATTGGTCACCTTCTGACGGGATGAACGGCGGGGCTCTCAGGTGGGGATTTGGTTGGTGTTGCATGGATCGTGGAGGTGCTCGTGCATATATGCAAGTCGTCTCTTTTTTTTTCGCTTTTGTCGGGTTGTGCTTTCCGCTTCCCCCGTAAGGCGGGTTTTTGGTGTAGGTTGGGCTTTGACCGTTGAGATTGGTAATTTTCATTTTTTTCTTATGTTTGGGGTTTGGTGTTTGGGGGTTATACATGTAATAACCAAGTTTGTGCTGTTTCAGTATCGTTTATCGTTTATCGTTTATCATTTGATTTTATTTATGGGTTATTCTGGTATTATCTCGGTTTTCTGTCTGTTTCGAGTCTGTTTCCTTTTTTGGCCTTCTTGGCCGCCTGATACAAGCGGATTCGGATTATCTTCGTCTATTATATCAGATCGATTTTAGACACGCCCGGGAGTGTCATTCCCAGCTCCACAGTATTATAGCATTATTATACCAAAATTCTGCCAGCCAGCCACATATTGCTTCCACACACCATGCGCTCTCTGTTCGGCTCGAGACTATCGAACTGATCGGGCATTGTGTACCATTCGCCGACTGAGATCTATCGAATCAGATCGGGTAGATTGACTTTCAGTGTGATAGGGTCACAGTAGTCCAGTAAATCAGGACATAAGTACATGTGATATTGTTTTACATGTGTTTACCTGTCGGTGGATCCAGACGGGATGCGGACTGTGGAACTCACACGGAAAAAAAAACTTTGCTATGGCGTTGACGATACGATTTCCTACATTTTCATCTTTCTTGTCTTGATATCTTCCCTACCTAGGTAGGGACATTGATTGTACCGTTTTACTTACTCCGTACAAGTGACCCGAATCCCAAGAAAACAAAACGCCTCCTATGAAACTCTAATTCCTTGTTTATAAGCATAGGGCAAAGAGAGTTCAATGACTGCCGCTAACACTTGCCCTGACCACCACTCGGCACCTGCACACGATGACAAAAATGGAAAACGGCGCCAAGGCTAAATCAGATCGGTTTCTTAACTGAAACGAGCCGTTGAAGTGGATACTAAACATAGCACTACCATGGGAGACAAAGGGAAGGATCAGGGGCATACCCCAAAATGTATGAAGTAGCAATCCCAAATACGGAGTACACAACCTTGGAACTCATAGTTTTAACTGTTCCATGGGTTGACATGCGCACGTTGGAGCTCGATCCATGGATTCATTCTCCTGTCATTGCGTTCCAAGCTCCCGGATTTCGGTGATCGACGGTCGTATCGCCCTATACAGCAGTCCAGCCGGGCTCAATTTTGGGACCCTTTCCGGTGCGCAAGAGCGATCGAAGAGATTTGGACCTCGGCACAGTATCAGCGTCTATGGACTTTGGATGTTACTTTGGTATTGCGTCTGTACAATCTCCCACTCTCTCCTGTTAATAAATTGCATTTTATATTGAGTACTAAAATCAAACCACTATCAATTTCTCCATATTGCATACATATTAATCATTATGGCATATATGGAGTACTCCGTACAATATATAGGCTAATCTATACTGGAGTACTCCGTACACACTAGTCAACACTGCAATAACCGCCCTATATAATACCGTCCCCTGATTGGCCCACGGAGAATCTCGGTGCAATCTCACGCCAACCTAAGACAGCTTTAGCGCAAAAAGGTACCCGGCAGTCGGTACGCACGATAACGTGTGCCCTTTTTTTTTTTGCGCTTCCCGTCCCCTGACAATACCCGCGGCCAAGGAGCTTTGCAAATCCCCGTTCTTCGGGACTTTCCCGAGACCAAAGCTTTAGTTTCAAGCGCTACTTACCCCCCAAACCATGGATTGAGCCGTTAATTTCCGTTTCTGAGTAATTGGCTCCGGTGGTGGCGGGGTTGCTGGTTTCCAAGGCTTCGTCAGGGGCTGTGGCAGCTCATGTGGGGATTCCAGATTACAGGGTTGCTTGAAGGCTCTTTCTTGTTCGGGATGCTCTTTCTTTCTTGGGAGTTTTCGCTTATTGGCACCTTTTAAGGGTTCTCACAGTTGCTTGATTGTTTGTAATTACGATTTTGAGTTTCAATGGGTTTCTATGCATATATATGCATAAGTGGAGTTGTTTATGAAGGATTGCTGCCTTGGGCATCTATTGCTGTGCTTGTGTATGCACAACCTCACCATCACAGGGGAATTTCGTCCTGGTAAATTGCTTTAATTGACATGGTCCTTCCTAATACGGTTTAGGCGGGGTTTCTTGATTGGATATGCTAGTTTGCTGGGCTAAAGTCTTGGCAACGGCGACTTGGCTGGAAGGAATCTCAGTTGTTTGATATCTAGTACAAACTCGGAAGGAGACATGGTGCGTTGACCCCTGTGTGTGGAGAATTGCTGCTGACATGGCTAAATAGGAGATATGTTGTAGAAAAGGAGGGGCTAGATTACCATGGCCCAGTACCTCCGTACTTTTGGAGGCAGTAACAGGAAAACCAGGATTGTATGACCGAACGAGATACGGCTTGCTAAGTCTCCCATCCCAAATCCGCCTACTGGCGGCAAAAGACAGGCATATTCTCAATCGGACATGCGATTTCAATATCGCCACCGCCCTCATACACAGTATCTTTCTCACCCCAGAGCTTCCACGATGCCCCAGCCGGCAGATAGGCCTTAATCTTGCGCTGACCTGGCTCCAGCACAGGCACAACCAAGTACTTCGACCCAAACATATACTGAGTCTCAACCTCCCAAGACCTCTCATCGGATGGGAATTCATAAAACAAAGTTCTCATCACAGGAGTCCCCTTTTCATGAGCCTCCCGCATTAACCCCCTCGTATACTCACGAAGCTGCTCCCGAATTCCAATATACCGTTTACAGATTTCATAAACCTCATCTCCATATGACCAAATCTCATTATCCGCCCCGGAAGCCGTCGGCCGTCCCTCCGGTTTCGGCTCACGATCACCATGCAGCCGCATAACCGGACAGAACGCCCCCCACTGGAACCATCTCGTGAACAGCTCGCGGAACAAAGGGTCGTCTGGATTGCCGCCGTGGAAGCCGCCGATATCTGTCGTCCACCATGGGATCCCGGCTAGGCCCATGTTCAGGCCTGCTGCGAGTTGGTTGCGGAACGAGCTCCACGATGATGCGATATCGCCGCTCCACACAAGCGCGCCGTACTTCTGGCTGCCCGCCCATGCGCATCGCAACAGGTTGACCACGTTCGTTTGACCCTCTGCAGTCATTCCTTCGTAGAATCCCCGTGCGTACTCTTTAGGGTAGGTGTTTCCGATCTGCAGGTTGCTGCCGGCGTGGTAGCGGTAGATGTCGAAGTCGTAGATGGAGTACTCGGGCTCGGCTTCGTCGAGCCAGAATGTTTTGATGCCTATGTCATAGTAGTTTTGCTTGGCTTTGCTCCAGATGTACTTTCGGGCTGCTGGGTTCGTTGCGTCGAAGTGTGTGATGTCGCCGTCGCATTGCATCGCTACGCGCATGCCGCGGTCGTGGCGGATGAGAAGTCCTTGTTCGAGCATCTCTGGGAAGTTCTCGGATGCGTTTTCAACGGTAGGCCAGATAGAAACCATGAGCTCGACTTTAAGTTCTCTAAGCTCCTTGACCATGGCCACTGGAATTGGACATTGTTAGTGGGTCTTGCTATCAAAGCGGTATAGAAGAGAATGATCACTTGCCTGGATCTGGCCAGAACTCCGGATCAAAACTCCATTCCCCTTGATGCTTCCAATGGAAGAAGTCGATAACAATCAAATCTAGAGGAACCTCGCGACGCCGGTGCTCGCGCGCAATATTAAGCAGCTGCTCCTGGTTCGTGTAGCGGAGTTTGCACTGCCAGAAACCAAGACCATATTCTGGCATCATGGGAACATATCCTGTCACTTTGGCATATGCTTCTTCAATTTCAGCGGGGGTATCACCCGCCACGACCCAGTAGTCCAATGCCTTGGTCGAGTACGCTTCGAAGCTCATGACATTTGTTCCCAGAACTGCCCGTCCGATGCCGGGGTTATTCCAGAGGAAACCGTAGCCGAGCGACGAAATCGCAAAAGGAACACTAGCCTGGGAGTTACGGTGCGCCAGCTCAAGGTCTGTGCCTTTCAGGTTCAGGTAGGGCTGCTGGTACTGTCCCATACCGAAGATTTTCTCTTTATGATCGAGAGACTCGAATCGCATAGTGAGGTGGTAGTCGCCGCCCAGGATTGGACGCAGCTCGCGAGCTTCAACAGTCAACGCGCTGCATTTGGGGTCCTTCGTGTCCTGGCGATGGCGGGCATACTCCTCAAGGAGTTTGTTTCCCTTCGAATCATAGATGATAATCTTGCCTCTGCGTGAAACAGTTGCTCTGATTTTGCCGTTAGTGATGGTCGCTTCTTGGTCAGCGGATATCTCGATGCTTGGGCTTGGGCTGGATGGCTTGGAGGAGAGGGCCCAATCCTCCGTTTGAATTGACGCCTGTCTCGTTGCTCTCACACGGAAGGCATTCTCGCCCCATGGCTGCACCCAGAGGATGTGGTCGTCGAAACGGAAGACGAGCTTGTCGTCCTCGGCGTAGAGCATTTTGGTGCACGAGATCGTTAGTGGTGGTTAATCTGCTGTTTTCCGGTTGAAACAAGACACGATTTGTGCCGAACAGACGAGCGGTTTAGTTCAAAGAGTTGGGCATTAAGTATTCAGGGAATGGTATGGTACCCCTCACCATGCAATGCTGATGCTGTGCCATGGCTATTTCCGATGGGTACTACCGTAGATCCACTGCATGAAGTACCAGTAACAACACTTATTTGTTCCAGAGAACTTCTGAGAGGTCTTGTAGGTGATGAGGTGGAGATGCGTACCTTTAAACGCCTCGAGATCATAGGTAGCACCGTCACGAGTTTAGCCTAAAGTCAACCTCCCGCATAGAGCAAGGCCACAACCCCGTGTGAAAGAAAAAGAAAATTTAGATCGTTTGAAAAGACATCATGTTGGTTTGTACATGAATATGATATAACAAGCTCAAAAAGTTCTATCATATTGAATCAATCACTATTGTGTAGTAATCAATGTACATAGATTCCAGGGTACATGAACACACTAGACTCTACGTATACCGTATTTGGGTTCTATTATGTCTGTGATTATATTATAGTTAAATTTATTCATTTATTTACACCTTTCTAGGTTCAACATTGCACCTTTCTATCTCTAAACTTGCTCCACCAAGTGCAGCGCCTCGTTTTGCCTTGTGTGGAAACAGAGAAGTTTCAAGGACGACGAGCTAATAAGACATTTTAAACCGGAACCGCCATTCCTGACCCTTTCTTTTCTTCTGTATTCTTGACTGTGTGAAGTAACATAGATGGAAAACATAGTGGACCATATAAATCTTCTCGCTGAAAGAGCATGACTGTCAGTATGCCTATTGATGTTCTCATGTCTGGATAGCCTCGTGAAACTCACCAAGTCACCGCTTTCGAACCAGTTCCGACCTTGAGGATCTTGGTGCTAAAAAATAAAAAGGTAAGAGATTAGGATTGTAGCGAGACTTAATGATATTAGACTTACGCTGCTGCCATCAGTAAATTGGTCAGGGTCAGTCCGGTAGCCCAGCCATCTCCGATAAAGGTCTTCCGCGGTCTGTGTTGTGAACATATAAGACATCCGATACAGGATATGATCCCATCGGTGATTCCAGTTCCAAAGACTGTCATCACCACTGTTGATTTTCTCGGGTTGACCTGGGTTTAGAATCCGTCCGAGCTCCTTTGATGTCCATTTTCCGTCAACATAGATAGGATGGGGTACATGGACAGCTTTAAGTCCATGCCAGAGAGCTAGTGTAGTAGCTGTCATCTCAGAGGCTAAGCCGATGCCCTGTTGGTTTATTTCGTGCATTTGCTGTGCTAATCGTTTCGATATCCGTCCCATAGCGACAGGCGATACCCGTCGTGGAACGTCTTCTGGAAGACCCCATAAGGTGTTGACGAATGGCCACTGCGTGCCAATAGGGTCATATATGGGCAAAAAGGTGATAAGGTCTGCTTCTTCGCCGACACCCCATTCATATTTATCCTCTTCTGGGGATTTAACGGGAGGCTTTGGGCCTAGCGGCGTTTTCTAAGGAAGGGTTAGTCTTATGGACGTTATCGAAGGGAACATCAGGCATACCGGCGTCATTTGAGAAGGGATGCCCTTGGGTCCCCAGACACTTTCACGTCCCTTCAAAGAGGCGCCGACCATTCTTGCAAAGTCTCGCCAGGACCCATGTGTCCCTGGGATATAGAAATAGGCGTTCCGCTCCCAGAGATATCTTCGTGCCTGTCTTTTTGCAAATTCCACGGACTTCTCGAAGAAGTGGTAGACATGACCGGTGAATTTAGAGTCCATTTCTAATTGCCAGTAATAATCAAAGTCTTGGAATGATTGGGAGAAAATTTGGACTGGTTGCCAGTACTGGTATTTCGTGCTATAAAGTTATTAAGCGTCAAAGAATTAGTAACTGTAGAATTGTTGGCACTGTACCTATGCTCATCGACACCAGGATACCATGACTCCAACGTTTCATCATTAAAAAGGACGGCCATCTCTAGGAACTCGCGGGGGATGAAGCGGGCCTTGAGACTTTGCATTGCCTCCGCGTCATCTATATTAATCGGAATGCTTCTATCTTTCACATGGCATAAGATGAATATTTCATATTCGGCACCAGAGTGTAATGATAGTTCCATGACGAAAGACCGAACACTCTGTTTGAGGTTCTCAGTCCATTCCATGTCATGCCATGTACGTAGGATGACCGCAGATCTTGATTTATGCCGTAAGCCAGATGGTGGGGTATTAAATCGTCTCGGACGGAGATTTATTGTAGGAGAGTGAGAAATGGGGTGGGCTGACAGGCTATGCTTGATAGGGCGCGACTGGGTTTGGCTTTGAGTATATCTGTCGGCATTTCTCTCGAGGCATTTCGTTTGGAGTGACCCCCAGTTTACCTCGTTCCAGTTCACTTTTACTGGACCCCTAGAAGTAGAGGCCTGGTGATTGGTATAGTTATCATAGCCGTAGGTACGCAATCGAGAGAAGCGATCAGTACAGACATATCCATCGAGTCCCGTTGCCGCATACGAGCCAAGCAAGGGTGGAGGGAAGTCTATTGACGTGGCGTGTTAAAGATGCTTCAAAATCCTCAGCTTAGACTTACTATCTGGAATGCCGGGATAAACAGATATCATGTCATCCGCACTCGAGCGACTCAGTCTTCCCCAAGGGCCATTACACGCTTTGAAGCTCCCTAGAAACACTTTGCGCCACTCATCCCCGTTGTAGTCTGGATACGGGTCATAAATGAAAGGGCCATCGCCATTTCCATGGGTCAATGTCAAAGTCCCGCCGCGATAGAAGTTCTCTTCTCTATAAAAAGCAAGTTAAGAAAACTATTCAAGACAAAACAGGGATTGTGAAACCAGTTCACAACATACCGAACGTCACGCAATGTACCAAGCCCAACCAGTTCATGGGCAGCTGGTGCAGTGTCATCTTGTGGCCTCACTTCGTGCGAGCTACTGGTCGTAATATCTCCTGGGCGGATGACAGTGGACCTTAAATACTCTACATCAGGCGGTGAACTAGAAAGGAGATATAGCCAATGGTCTTCTTGCCTGTGAGTCGAAATGCTTCTTAGAATGAGCAAAAATAGTATAGCTAGTAGTGCGTAATAACATGACCGATAATGGCGACGGGAGAGGTTCGGGAAAAGCCAGGAAGGAAGAGCTGGATAGCTTGCCATTTTCATGCCGGACGCCATTATGGCTAAACCAGCAAAAAGGATATAGAGAAGTCAAACCAACAATGAGGACTGAAAGGCCGAGCCTTTGCATAATAGCTCAAGCAAAGCTTGGAATCAAAAAAAGGGTTCTAGTGGGGCTGAGCCCCCAAAATTGTGTACTCCATATGGAGTAACAGACTATTACAAGCCTTTTGATTTGCGCTAATGGGCGAGACACTCGTGTTCGCAGCCATACATAGATCTTACTGGCAGTAACAACCACTTGCTGTGGGTCCTGCAGGGTTCAGGCGTACGACCTTCTAAGACAAGTGCTAAATATATGTCCATAGCCCAAAAGCGATCCGCCCACTCCCGAGTTGAGACGTGCGGCCCCTGGGAGGTTGCACCTTTCCTGCACGAAGTACTTCCCATAAACAAAACATAAGGCATATATATATATATACCTAGATCAAATACATTCCGATGATCAACGAACCAGCTCAGATTTTGTTGGTAATTATTGAGATAAGCTCTATATTAGTGCATTTATTGTTAATCAAAAGAAAAATAAATTAGATTAACATACCTAGACTCCCAAATATCGGAGCCAGGCTATATCCATCTGTCAGCTTACAGCACCAAAGTATAGAGGGTCCTCCAGCCTGTTACATATACAACATATTGGTGAGCATTACCGGGATCCGGCTAGACTGGACTACCTGGAAGTCAGTACATTTGTAAACCCTATCCTTCGCCCCACGCAAGCAGCTTAACTCGTTTGCTAAGTGGTGTTCAAAACCAACCAACACCCCATCACAGGCATTTCTGGCCAAATTCAGAATAATCCATGCGTGTGAATCACTATCGACACATATGATGAGAAGATAGGTCACGATCAAAGCCCAAAGCGCCACAAACAATATTGAGCAATACACACTTTGGACTTCGTAATAGCAGAGCTCGATGCGGCCACCAAGTCTGGCAATACGAGGTTCAACAGTTAGAGAAGAGTCTTGTAAGCTGGCAGGGATCGTAAATTATCAGGAGCCATTGACCTGCATTTGATTCGAGGCTGGGTGGCCAAACTATATAATAGTAAGTTGTAGTAGTTGGTAGTAAATTTAATGGTAAAAATAGGCCTGAGAAAATACCTAAGGTTCCCCTCGAGATTGCTACGTCCTCCTTTTATCATCACTACTCTAGCTCCTTTCTCTTTCTTCACAAGAGGTGCTCACTAATCTATTAGAGCGACATTGGTCAATTACTCTGCCCATGTGGGAAGCTGGTCTCTACTTAGAGGCCTCGGCCTTCAACTCAGCCTTCTATGTCTTACTGTCCCTATCAGTGCCGCCAGCAAATGTTACTATCCTAACGGAAATTAAATTGCAGATACATTATGCTTCTATGATGGGGATATCTCGCACTGCTGCACATCAAGTGCAGTATGTCTTACGAACAAATTATGCCTGGCTTTGGACAAGCCATCCTATCTTTCACGCGGAAGCTGCACCGAGCTAGATTGGAGAAGTGGTAATTGCCCTACAATATGTAGTAAACCTCAAATTTTGTATCAGTTAGGAGATCCATACTAATTCTTTGTTCACTAATAGAACACTGGGAGATCTAATATGTGGTTACATTGAAGATTCGCCACAAACACCTTTTACGGTCGCCAATGATACTACCCTTCCCAGTGTGCGGCTCTATCGAATTTGGTGTGGGTGTCCAACGATACTTCTTCTATGGTGGCTAATGATGCCAACACCACCAGAATCGGTTCATCTATAACGAGCAATGATTTCAAAAATGTGGCAATAGGTACAGGAGTGGGTGTCCCTCTACTCGCTGGGCCCTTTGGGAAAGGAAAAAGAGTAAGCGCTTGTCTCTTCTAGCGCAACCGGTCCACATGCAGCCATTTGACTCATAACAACCTGTTACCAATGACTGCAATTTTCAGGTGAGTGAGCTGGCTGCATATACTTCCACACCAGCGGAGCCAAGCGGAGCTGTACCAATACCAGCCTCGTGAGTAGGTCAGTACAAAATGCGACAGAACATCTACGACATAATATGAGTATCTAAGATCTCAGGAGGTGTACGTGGGAGTACTATAGTGTTTTATAATTCTTTCCGGTGGTCTCTTACATATGTACTCAACATATTCGATCGATCTTCGGCGAGCATCTCGTGGTCATTGCTGACTACTAAATCCCAAACCAATACCTTTATTTAAGGAAGCATTGAATAGTTTTTATTCAAAGGTGTAGATAAGCCTTGCCAAATACTTAGCTTTCACACACTCTTAATCTATTAATATACCTTCCGTATCTAAGTTTTAGGGGATTGAAGAGACCTCTAGATATGTCCTACCAAGAGTGTTCCTTTCAAACTTTAGGGCTTCCCTGGATAGTACTCTGCAGAGCATGTGTTACAGCAAAGGTAGTACCATACGTTCCAAGAATTTCAATTCTGCTAAAAATCTACCATATACCATGCTCTAACTTGATTTCGATTCTGCAACAATCAATGGCCCTACCCACAATTGCCACATAGAAATCAACACATGCAAGACGATCATCTAGGCGAAGATCGTATCCACTGGGAGAATATGGGTATCATGCGGATCATGGATGGTCTATCAGCTTCACCGGAAGATGGTTCCCACTTTCTTACACCGGTACATTTGTTTTTTTATATTGCTGTTGTCAAAATTGGACACATATCTTCCCTTCGACTGGGCCGTCTAGTGCCTGTTATAAGCCCCATACAGCACTTCCGTGCCTATGAGACATGCCCGAGAGACACAATATATATTACTATTCTTGTCCTTCTAGCCCTTCTTCTTTATTTAAATATCTGTCAACTCTCAAAGCCAACAACCGTTAGTTCCTTCGCAATTTGCCTTCAGGCGTCGTTCAACAATAATAAGCCGTCTCGATGTCCAAGGGTCTAAGTTGATATTGCCGGATGACTGATGTTCCCCGGAAAAAGGACGCTATTCCTTATCTGGACAGCGAGTCAAGCTACCAGCGGGCACAGTTTTCACCTTGCATTGCTCAGTCCTATCCCCTCAATTGTCAATTCAATTAGAACTGTTAGCTGAGATCTGATTTGGACCTTCGATTCATCCACCGGAGCCCAAATCATGGCATTCAGCGGGGCCGCCTCGGCTCCTATCGCGGACATCGACATCGACATGGACCTTGACCTGGGACCAGAGCCCGAGCCCGAGCCAATTCAGGTGGTGAGTGTTTCTTTTGTCTTTAGAGTCATAATCATCGCCGAATAACACGCGTTGAGTGCTAGGAAACAACTCCGAACCTAGAAACTACCGTTGACCCCCTCACCGATGAAGCGGTCTACGAAAAAGTGCATGTTCGCGGCGTCGATGAATTGACCACAGATGATATCAAACAATTTGCTCGAGATTGCTCTGGGCAGGAACCGGTGCGCGTTGAATGGATCGACGACACATCCGCCAACATCATCTTCCCTTCCGCCGAAATTGGTCTCCAAGCCCTCACAGCTCTCACCCAAGTCGCCGAGGAAGAAGACGCATCTACCTTGCCACCTCTGCGTCTCCGATCGGCGAAACTCCTCTCCTCCCATCCTGATTCCGTCCTCCAAGTGCGATCGGCTGTCAAGTCGGACCGCAAGCAACCACGCGCTCATGAGAAGAGTCGCTTCTATCTTATGCACCCCGAGCACGATCCCCGGGAACGCCTACGACAAGAGTTTGCGGATAGGAGACGTAGCGATGATACGGGCGATAGCGATTACAGGCGGCGCAGATTCGACGACCGGGAGCACCGACGCCGCCGAGACCGCGACGGGGATGATTACTTCAACGCCGACATGTACGATGATAATGCTGGCTCTGAACCTGAGCGCGCTCGGGGACAGCCAAGAGGTCGTGGCCGTGGCCAGAGAGACCTGTTCCCAGAGGACGAGAGCCGATCAAGTGGGCGTCTACGGAATCGCAGTGCGTCTCCGGGACGAGACACGCTAGAGGAAGAGCTTCAAGTCGACCGAGGTGGTCGTGATTATAACAGGCGATTCCGTGAGAGGTCGCCTCGACATGTCCGTAAAAATAAGGATAAAGAGCTTTTCCCAAGCGCGGGCGAGAGCGAGTCAGGAAACCGCGAGCTTTTCCCAAACAAGCCCACATCCAGTTATATCAAGAAGGAGTTGCTGCCTAGCAAGTCTAGTCACCATCGCCGGTCAGACGCATTCGACGCATCTTCTACCCCAGGCACCTCTGAGCACAGACGTCACAGCAATATTGAGCTCTTCCCTGATTCCACCAACAATGGCGCCCGCATTCGTGGAGCAGCCACAGCCACAGAGGACCAAGGATTTGCCATCCGGGGCGGCGCATCGAATGGTATGTCGATTAAAGGCAGGGGTGCGTCGGTGCGCGAGCTGTTCCCTTCCAAGTTCGACAATGGCACCAACAATCACGTTGGTGCCAACGCTGGCAAGGAATTGTTTTCCGATACACTAGAAGGACGCGGCGGTCGTCGGCGCCGGGCTGAGGATATGTTCAGCTGAATAAACTAAGCGATATGTCAATATGTGTGTATTTGCTTGATTGTTGGGGCTTCAGGAGCATGAAGGATATCCGGCGTTTCACGAATGGGATGGGGAAATCGATTTTCTGATAAAAATTTTATAATGACACATACTCTACTCTGATGAAGGGCGTAGTGCTTAAATTATGCTGTAATTTACGAGCAATAAGTGAATATAAGGTGTACGCCAACCCAATTGTCTAGATGTCGTAGTTGGAAGATATATACAAGCATCCCATGCATCGCGAGTAACCTCTCCTCAACCAAAATCTCTACGAGGAATCAGACGCAAGCATGGCCCCCTCCACAACGATAGATGCACTATCAAGTGCCATAGTTGCCCGGTTCCTGCGCACCCATGACTATTCCGAGACATTGAAGGCTTTTCTCCGCGAGGCTGACCTTGCTCCTGACGTGGGGCAGATCTCGGGCGATGACACCAACAACTGGACCATCCAAAGCTTGCTCGAAGAGAAGAACACCTATGACCAAACTGTGAATTTTGAAAGATATAGCAAGGGTAACCAGCAATCGAATTTATGGAGCGAGCCAGGTGAGTTTTATTCTGCCATGGCAGTCGCAAATTATTTGGACTCGGCTTTACAGGTTAAGCCTTATCTGGCATTGCTTTTGTTCTGTTATCTGACCGACCCCTAGCACCATCAAGACCTGTTGTCATCCAGACACCGACATCGTCAAATATCCTTGCTGCGTCGGTAGAGAAATGGCAGAAACCCCGCGGCGAGGCCGATGAAGCCGCCAGAGACGCTGCATCAGCGCAGTCTTATATCGTCTCCACGGGTGCAGACAGACAAGTCCATCTACTCGAGAAAACAGAAGGCAATATAGCCGTTAAATCGTTCTCGGGTCTCTCTGACTCACCCGTTATATCGTTTATCTCGATCCTTCAGGGCCGGTACATCCTCATGACCAACATGTCGGGTCAATTGCTCCTCCAGCATGGATCTCAATCGCTGGACAGCAGGAAGGATCATTCAAAGTACGCGGTGAAGGTGGTAGCCTACGAAGACAAGGCCGATCCTTCCAAGTGGTGGGTTGCCACCGCCGGATGGGATCAGCATGTTTTCTTATATTGCCTTAATATCCCCGACGAAGCAGACGCATCAGCTCTCAAGATCGGTGAGCCCGTTACACGCATTGAACTCAATTCAAACCCGGAATCACTGCTGTTTGTCCCGAATGTGGACACCAACGAGCTGCTCCTCCTCGTCTCGCGCAGAGACTCGACTTATATCTACTACTACCAGGTAGAAAGTGGAAATGATGAAGCCGCAGCTGAGAAGTCCCCGAGAGAAGCTCGCCTCCTGGGACAGCAGAACCTGGCCCCTCATTCCAATGCTTGGGTTGCGTTCTCACCAGCCCATATGGCGCTCAGTCCACACGACTCGGGCCTCCTGGCCGTGGCGACATCGACATTACCCCATATGAAAGTGATCATCGTGCGTTTGCTATTCCCCACAACGAAGAAAGGGCCTGTTTCAGAGGACCCGGTGACACAGGCATCTCAAGCACTGGCAACACTGGAACTACAGAACCGCGAGGATGCTGCTATTCTCGTGCAGGCAAACACCTTCGCGCCGCAGAATACTTACTCCACACCGCAGGTGGCATGGCGGCCTAATGGGTCTGGGGTCTGGGTCAATGGAGATGATGGTGTTGTTCGTGGCATTGAGACGAAGACGGGGAAGGTCATTGCTACGTTGAAGGGTGGGCATGAACCGGGATCGAAGGTGAGAACTGTTTGGTCGGGGTATGTTGCTGTACCCCAGGTAGAGGGTGGCCCGGTCTGGGAGGAATGGGTTATCAGTGGTGGGTTTGATAAAAAGTTAGTTGTTTGGAAGGTATGACCTTCAACTACACTTAATATCTGTGGGCCAGCCTAGAGATGGCACACTAATGTGAATATTATGAATGTGAAAGCGGACATAAAGTAGACGTAAATAAATTGATTCAAACATGGCTAAGCATAAAAACGACTGTTACTGTTTACGGGATGTAGCCCCCCTGACCATGAACCCTGCCGCGATCGAGAAGAATCAAGACAGGATATATAGCAATCGGGGACTTGGGGGTTATTCTTGGCACGTTAAGAAAAAATCCTTCAGCAATCGCGCATGAGAAGAGCACGCAGCTGTACACACATATGCCGGACGGGAAAATGGGGGAAGAGACTAAGCTCAAGGGCCGCAACACGGACGAAGCCGAGCCCTCGAGTCTGGAAGGGAAAAGAAAGGGATACAGCAGAAAATATTCCGCTTGGGAAAATGGCACCGCTGTGCACATCGAATTAAGCCTGTTGATTTCTCGATATCAAACAACTCGAGGCTCGTCGCGCAAGGAATAAGCAAAAACCAGGCCTATTCGACACAGCGGACCGTCCTTGATCATCGCACACGTCATGTTCTTTGGACCTCTTGCACGCTCGAGTTGCATTTCATGTTTCCCATTTTTTTAAAGACTGAGTTCATAATCTATGCGACCTCACGCTTGCCCTCCTTGCGCTCCTTCTGTTCAATGGGTCAGTATTTCGTGTCATAGGTGGTGGTGATGTTGGGTTCGGGTTGTGGTCAACGTACAAGGGCCTTCATGGTGCCGTGGAGAGCGTGACGGTGGTTGCGGCGGAACTTGGGGTCGACACCGTTGAGGGAGGGGTAACGGTTGGTCTTGGGCTTCTTGATACTATTCGAGGAGATATATCAGCGATCCGGTTCTGGTTGAGGTGGTTCGATGAATGGTGGTGGAATGCAGTAGTTCGAAAAGATTGCCCGAGCGAATATTCAAGTCGTGACCTCAAAATTATCAACCCGGATAAAACCATTCGCACACTAGCACTTCTTCCATCATGTCCATAGAATCGGTCGAAAAATGTCGGGAAATTATAACAGTAGGGTGATCGAGGAAATTCAAGGGTAGACGTACCCGTTACGGTGAGCCTTCTGGCTGCGGTGGTGCTGGGACGCGTTCTTGGACTCTGTGGGTGAAAATCATGTCAGCGCCATCGCCATTTCCCCCTCCATCGCCAACTTGCAGATGAGCGAAGGTCATAGGATCGTGGTGAAAACGTACTGGCCATCTTGTCGGATGTTGTCGCTGATTGACGGGTATGATGGATGGAGAGGAGTGGGAATAGGGACGCCAGGCCTAAGAGGCTCGGCTAGGGCTCGTTCCGTTTGTGGGATCTCGCTTATCGGGCGGTGTACATACTAGAGCATCAATAGATGGCTTGTTACTTGCAAGATTGTCCTAGACAACGTCAGAAGATTTGGTATGGTAGTGTATCCTATTACATTCTATTAGGCTAGCATAGATAATTCAAAATTGGGTCTTTTTGGCTTGCTTTTTGCGGTTCTTCAGTTCACGACTTTTTCTCTCCTGGTTCTGCCACTGGTATACACGTGACCTATATCAACAGGCATCACGTGATTATTATACTTCCCCATCGGCAAAGAAAGTACTGCTGTTTACGAGAAAGAAGACTTGATTTTGGAGGCAGATGCAAGTAGAAATCTAGTGCACAATCACAATGCGTTGTGCCTGATTACTGTCAAGACTTCCTAAACAAACTTGTTCTCGGCGTCAAAATTTCACCTTTGGAATCGGACTTCTGATAAGCGTTTAGATTCTAAGACAAACAAAATCTGAAATATACAGAGCAATAATTGAACCATTTTTGTTTCCCCCTAGTGTTCTTATAAAAATATGCATAGCATGACCATAGTCAATACAGCTCGTACTGGCCATAGTCCGGCCGTTGGATTCCCGTGCCACGTGACCAGCCGCTAGGGAACAACCGGCATTCCGACTTCGACCTTTGCAACGCAACTTCAAGAGGGATAATTCAGTCTTTGCACGTCATCCACCACTGCAAAATGAGCTCCTTCCGCTTCGCTCGCTCCGCCCTCCGGGCTCGCTCTTCTTTCCTCGGTGCCCCCATCCAGCGCCGTGGTTACGCTGAGGCCGTCGCCGACAAGATCAAGCTGTCCCTGACTCTGCCTCACCAGGTGCGTGAACGAACTCCGGCCGGCATCCCAACATCATAGCCTAATACTGACTTGATAATTAATTGACAGACCATCTACCGCTCGACTGGCGTGTATGTTATGTTTCCAATTGCGCCCGCGTCGACGGTGCCTGCGCCCTTTTCCTAAATACTGACCAACCTCCGCGATTACAGTACCCAAGTCAACATTCCTGCCGCCTCCGGTGAGATGGGTGTCCTCGCCAACCACGTTCCCGCTATCGAGCAGCTCAAGCCCGGTCTCGTCGAGATCATTGAGGAGAGCGGTGCCACCAAGCAGTACTTCCGTACGTCCGATCCTCGCGCCCTGGGACATGCCGCAAATCTGGTCTCGTGTCAATTGGAATTGATCAACTAACAATGGCGTTGCTGTATAGTGTCCGGTGGCTTCGCCGTTGTCCAGCCTGACTCTCAGCTCAGCATCAACGCTGTCGAGGGCTTCCCCCTTGGGGATTTCAGCGCCGATGTAGGTTATTTTTCTTCGCGGGCGTTACGACTCAAGCTAACTATAACTTCCTCGCCAGGCCATCCGCGCCCAGATCGCCGAGGCCCAGAAGATTGCCAGCGGCAGCGGCAGCGAGCAGGACATCGCCGAGGCCAAGATTGAGCTTGAGGTATGAACCCCCACAGGGACTACTGAGCTGGTTAAATACTGACTTTTTTTTCTTCAACAGGTCCTCGAGACTCTCCAGGCCCACGTCAAATAGACTTGATGTACATAACCATTATCGCCCAACCATGAACCTGTAGAATTATAGCAATTCTCCCTTTCCCTCTAATTATACTTGTTTATTATATCGTTCCTTCTGTCTACATTTTATGCGGTAGAGGTGGGAGCGCACCTTCCACGCTTGGAAGTTGGGCACATGATTTCCCCGTTTCACCTCTAACGACCATCTGCTTTTATCTTCAGCTGGCCGTCTAGACATGGCATTCGCCAAATCACTCAAGTCGGACCCTCTCGGCATTATGGATACTCGACTAATGATGAAGGACTCACCTAAGGATCGCTCCTTTTCACCTCTATTTGCGCCATTCACCGGGCTTGATGGAACTGAAGAAAGACAGACAGCCAGCCAGCCAGAAGCAGAAGCAAGCCCGAAGCAAGCTCACCGAGTCCTCGAACATCGCGAGGCATTCCGAGGTTTCGGTTCTAGCCAAAAATGTCCTCGACTTGAGTTGGATGTCGCTGTGGATAAGTACCACACTCTTGATGGTCTCGCTGAGCCATTGAATCCTCAAAACACACCCGCATCAAATAGCGAACGACAAAGCGGGGAGGAATCTACCGAGCCCCCTCGTTGCTACAAAATGGAGAACCTACGGACGAGTCCTGCACCTCACGCGGAGGAATTCAACTTCGATTGCTTCCAAGATTCGCCAGACGCAAGTTTTGTTCGTGAAGACGATAGAAGTGAATCCCCCAACCCCTTAAAGTTGCGACGCCTTTCCGTTGGCCGCCGACAGTGGATCAAACCTCCGGTTGCTCTGTCTAATCATCGGCCAGGCATAAATGCCAATCACTTCAACGAAACTGGCGATCCTGATTCACTATTACGATGCGTTCGATTTTCTCCTCCGGCCTCTCTATCTCCGTCTTTTCGTGCGACACGCCGTCCCCTACCTTCGATTGAAAGAAGGCAGGATTATGTTGCTTTGCATCGACAGAAGAAACAATACCGGAAATGGAAGGTCACTAGTCACGCAAACTCTCGGAAAAGCTCACCATGCAACATCTCTGCAAAACGGACGCAGTCTCTGGCATCCCACATCCCAAAGAACCATGATTTTCATGGCTCGTCCCTTTCCAGCTTGCCATTTCGTGAAACACGTCAAACACCATTCCTAGCTCGGGTTAGCTCGAATAGTGATGCTCGAGAAGTGAGAGCCGGCAATGTAGGTGTTACAGATGACTCAAACTTTGCGAGTTACACCGAACAGAACCTCCCTGCATTTCTTGCTGTTTCATTTTCGCTTTACAAAATCCGACCTACGCCTAGTTCATCCATTGAGAAAGCACCGAAGTATGCTTTCAGATTTCGAATGACTCGAACTGATCTCCCTCAACAACCTTCTCCGCATTTCCCTATCGAATTCGAACACATCACTTGTCACCCGAACATTGATGATTTGCTATTCCACACTTGCTTCATCATTCCTGCGCTAGTTGTACTGCTACCTCTCAGTGTCATCTTCGCTGCAACACACCCATTGGCTAACACCCGGGCCGGCGCTGTAATGCTCTACCTTGTCAGAGCTTTACTGTATCTACTGATGAACACCATCATTCTTGTGTTGTCGAAGTGCGGAGTGTCTTGCGGCTGTCAGTGGAATCCAGACACTGGCCATTCGGGCTGAGTGTCTACACTCTCAGGGTGGTGAGCAATTGAGGTTGAACGAGATGGGGGTGACATGCGGACTAGCGAAGTCCGGTCGTACTTTTTCCGAAGACAGTTCGTATGCAGTATACTCTACGGGCATCTCCTTGTCTTGCGCAAATGAGCCAAGTATTGCTCTATTCGAGACGTTTTTGTGGCTGAAGGCTGAGCCATAAGTATGAATTAAACATATTTTAACAATGGAGCCATCTAAAAACAATGTGCCATGCTGTAACATGGAACTTCTCCACCATGCCGATCTAAAATAAAAACAGACACTATCAGTAAGTGAGAAAATAGTGGTATTGCTTTTAGTAGCTACGACTTTGTGGGAGCTACTTCTACATGCGCCAACATGGCGCTCAACACACTTACCTTATAACCAAGCACTGAGTTTGTTCGCAATCAAGCGGTTATACACAAATGGTCAACTTGTTAGGATCTAGTGGTAAAAAAAGGCTGTATTTTCCCCCTACATTATGTATTTATGACAGAAATCTGGCCGTACGACAATGTCCCAGTATTTAACCATAGTATTCAGCCATGGTATTTAACATTTTTAATGTTGGGCTGGCTTGGGCAAAAAGTGCCTGATGATTCCGTGGTTGCACATTTCCCCTCCCGCGAATATGTAATAATCACGTGTATGGAGGGGCAGTGGGGCACGCTGACAGAAATAGGGTTGAGCTTAAAAGGGCTTTTATTGTACAGTAAAACCTTTTTATAACGGACCTATTCTAAACACAGCAAAAAGTTCGCTATATCTAGGTTGTTGTTACATCTAGGTCCTAGTATTACTATGGCAGATTAATCGAAGCATTGATATTTACTTGTTATAGCCAGGTTTGTTATTAAAGGGCTTCTTTCTGTACATACTGCAGTTTAATCTGGCTAGAGTTCGTCACAATAACACACTAGGCCGGATTTGGCTAGAGTGTCATGAGACCGAGTTGAGTGTTGGAGGCTGGCTGAGGGGTGTTCTCGACTCCGATGTAGGTAAGCTCTCCCGTTCTTCTTCCTGCTAATAGGGGAAACTAACTATCTTTTCTTTATACAGGATTATCGGTGTCCCTAGCTATTATCCCCAGTCTCGTCGCTTTCTCTTAAAAATTGAGTGTTCGACGCTAACCAAGCTATGAGCATAGCAATCCAAGCAGGGTTGCCTCCAGTCATGATGCTTACCCTTCCTTTGCGAGAGCGTATTATACTAGCAGTGCCCCTCATGCCTACGTGGCTGGCTGACAGACTTTGCCCACTTTCTTCACCACAGAGGCCCAGACCACTGGCCTTACTGGTTATAGAGTGAGGTACTCGACTTCTTGACAGTTGTGACCAATTGCCCTTCGCTCCTCGAACCAGACACGAGCTGCCGCACCGGATTTTGGACTGTCGTAAGAGGGGGTAAATGGAGCTAATTGGCTGATGGAGAGCCACAGATGCATCATGATCTCCTTTGGGAGGTCGGGAGGGTCATAGGCGAACTGTATCAAACGTGGCTGACTGAGAGTTGCCGCTCTCTAGAGAAAGACACACCAGACGATTCTACTTGATCATGAAGAGGAGAAAGATTAAGTTGACAAGGACATCCTCTGTTCGTTTCCTCCTACCTCCCACCCTCCTCATACTTCAACCTCATATATCATACCTCAACGATGGATAGCAGCGCATCCTGTCTCTCCAGTCCTCAATACCAGTGTGACTTTGTCGTCGCCACCACCCAGGCTAGCATAAACTCCGATCTTTGGGAGTTCCTAGCCGAAGGGACCCAGGAGCCGGAGTATCTCTGCTTCTTGGTGGACGACGACTCGGACAATCCTGGATCACAGATTAGCTTGCCAGATCTGCTGAAACTGACCAATGGAGTGAACCCCTTTGACATTGACGAGGACACTCCGTACGATGACCCCGACATTACCGCTCTCACCAATGCCGGCTTTGTGGTGGGGATCAAGATGCAAATTGGAATCCCCCCCGGTTACCTGCCCAAGAACCTGCCACCCATTGTCCAATTCGGCAACAGTGCCAACAACGTTATTTTTAATCTATACTGCTCGGACATAACAGTCATCCAGAACTCGCCCCCATCAGGGTTCCATAAGAAAGATGGCCATTGGAGGGTTTGGAGCCAGCCCTATCCTTCTAGTCCCACCGAACAGCCCTGGAATGTGCAGACACGCGTTGATCTCGTCATGGGTGATCTGGCCAGGGAGCTAGATACTCCCTACTTTCAGAGCCATCCAGAGATCCGAGACCAGCTGCTGCAAGCCTTGGACAATACGTCTGGCACTGCCTTCAGTCTTCAGCAGTTATTCTTTGATCTAGATAACGCGGTCCTGGAGACAACCCCGACATTCCCTGGGATCCCCGCTGGGTCGAGTGCGCTCGTGGTCTTGGAGCAATCCTTTATCAATATCTACAGTGCAAATGCCAAGGAGTATGGGTTTCCCCTTGTCTCCATCACAGCGGTCCCGACGGAGCCCGATCCCTCCTCATTACAAATGACGGCGTTCGAGCGGATTGTAAGCCCCCTGAAGGACTACGAGGGGAATCCAATTACCCACCCTAGCGCGGAAGAGCAGGGGGTAACGACATTAGACCATGTCTGTATGGTTCAAAACAACCGACTTCCGTCAATTGCAACCTTTGGCTGGAACTGGGTGCTACCACGTGATATTGACGAAAAAAGTGGCGTTATCGCCATCAATCGCGATATTCTAGCTCAGTATGTATTCGACACGCTTCGCCCGGCGGCCAATGCCTGCTGCTATACGCCCTATATCTACCCCAAAATGGATATTGGGGTCACGCCTGGAACGGATCCGCAGATTGCCGAGGTTCTCTCGGAGGGGAATCACGTTATTCACATTGAATACAACAATTTTGACGAGGGATTTGCAGGGGATCATAGTGCTGAGATTTTCCCAGACGCCCCCTGGATCAGAATGACGCCCAGTTATACCTGCGATGTCTACTTTGAGCAGCAGAAAATTCGCGTCGAGCAGCATCTTTTGCTCCGGGTTGGGGTGAAGCTCAGCGAAGGCGACCCCTACTCGGGCGAGTATGGGGATGAGCTGAACATCGTGGACCAGACCCTGACTGACGTATACAGTATTTCAGTGACCATGGATGGAGGCTTACAGCTAACCAATATCGAAAGTGATCCCCAGGATCACTCCCAGAAGGCGCCTCCGGCGGACAACAACTATGTGCACGGGTTCTTGATCCTGGCCTTTAACATCATTGGCGATCAGCTCAAACCCATGATGTCCGCCGGGATCAACGACCTGCAAATCAGCCAGATGCAGAATTTTATCTTCCCTGGAGCGAAGGTCTTCACATACAAGAACCCTTCCTTCTCTGATCACCAAGATCTGGTTTGTGAGATTACCTATCTGGACCCCCTTGAGGTGAATTCCGTCAGGCACCGGGGGAATCTTGCCTCGTTTGCACAGAAAGCCTCTAAAGCCTCTAAAAGCTCTCCTCGGCAACTGTCCATCGCTACAGAGCTCATGCAAAACTACATCCAGGGAGAAGTCATCGCACCCGCCGGAAAGTTCGAAGGCCTGCAAAGTAGTGATGGCCATGCCCTGCTCTTCGCCATCGACTCATCGGGAGTCTTTCATGTTATCGAGGAGCAAAGTGGCGGCTCACATACTGGATGGAAAGTTCACGACCTTTCCACGGCCGCCATACAAGGCCAGTTTCCTGGCTGTGAACCTCCTGTCCCGGTGATCACCTTTGACGTCGCCCAAAGTGTGGATGGTAACATCAGCATGGTGATGGTGGTCAACTTAGATGGCAATGATCTTCTCTTGCTTTCGCTGGGTAACTCAAGCAAAGATACATCTTGGCTGGCGAAACCGGCATGGACAGCAGTGTCCTTTGATGCAGCTGATGAGCAACCTCAAAATATCACCATCACTGGCACAATAATCGCTGAGGCTCAGGGTGGCACGCAGTATCTGGTCGTTGATATCAATCGCCCCTCGGGAAACGCGGCCGATCCACACGTCACCCGATATCATATTGACTACCCGAATCGTGAGACTGGCCATTACTGGGTCAAACACGATGTTAGCATTGATATCTCGGCGGGGAACTACCAAAGCTGTGTAGGACAAGTGAAGAACGGTTTTGGTGACGGGATTTACACTGCCGGGACGACAGGAGGACAACCACAGTTTGTTTATGAGCCCATCGTCAACTACTTTGGCCGTGGCCCTCCTACACCACGTCGACTGTCCCTTCCAGGAGGGTCGGCTCCCTCGGCTATCACTACATCTCGCAATAAAGACCATACTACTGATCTTTACGCGGTCAGTGGCTCGACTTTGTACCGGTACCCTGCAGACAAGCAGACAGACAAGGTAGCACCAATAGCAGTCGTCACAAATGACCTCCTCTCTGGGACTGACACACTCCGAGCAATGACACACGGTGGAGTGACAACCCTCTGGGGGAGAAACGACAAGTACCGAGTCTACTATGTTTCCTGCCCAGTGAAGAAGCTGGCGCAACCTGACGCCTGGAGTACTCCTATCCTGATTCTTTCCAGTGTTGAGCGCCTCTCAGCTTTTATTAACCGCGCGGATGGTGGTAACACTGTTTTTGCATCCGGCAATGGACGACTCCAGAAGGTGATCCAGGCGTCAGCTTCTGCTGGACGGATATGGAGGGCACAGGAGATTATGCTGGCTTCACAGCCAAAGCAGAAATCTGTTAGTTTTAAGTCATATACCACGTCGATCCATGTTACCCAGAGTGACAATGATTCGCCAGCGCCCAATGTTGCGGTTAATATATCTGCGAATAGCCGTGCTCCGGTGTACATCAATGGCCTCTATTACGTTTTGTCATCCACTGCTACCCAGATATCTACCGATGCGACGGGTTCAATAACCGTGGTTGAGGCAGTGGAAGGCATTAACGGAACCACGCTGACTATCGCCGTTGACGGAGATGATGAACACACTGTAACCCTGAATCCCATGGACCATACATTTGGAAAATTCACCGCACTTGATTCCTCGGATAAGTTAACTAGCGCGCAGTTCCCAGCCCAGACAACCGCTGGGGGTGTGGTTGGGTCGCCTGGGTGCCAACCTCTTGTACCATCGTCAACAAGCCGAGATGATGTCGACACGCTATCTCAGCATCTCGGTTTAATGAAGGAAAGCTATGCCAATGCCTCAAACAAAAGCAAAGCTTCGTCCGTTCAAGCTTTCGTGTGTCGTCATAATGGGGTCGTGCCTGCGACTCTGTTCAGCAAGGGAAACGTTCGGGTATCTAAGGCTGGATTCTTCGATGGTCTCGCTGCGGCAGCGGGTGATCTTTTCAATTGGTTAAAGAACGCATGGGACGATATTGTCGATACGGTGGAGCATGTCGCGAAGGTGATTTACGATGAGGTCAGTGATAGCCTGCACTTCATAGTCACTATTGCTGGTCAAGTCTACCGCGCCGTGCTGGATACGGTCGATGCGGTTGTGGGTGCGATGGAGTGGGTGTTCAAGGCCGTGAAAACCGCCATCGAGGATATCATACGCTTTGCTGAGTTTTTATTCGAATGGGACGATATCCGTCGGAGCAAGGACGTGCTGCATAATGTCTCAAAGCTGTGGCTGCAGGATCAGGTTAACAACATCTCGAAGGCACAGAACGCCTTTGATGGGGCCATCGCTGCTGCTGAAAAGGACATAAATAAATGGGCAAACATAGATAACTGGGCTCCGGGCCTGGGGGATGTAGCTGGGAAACCCCCCTCGGGTAGCAGCTCTAATCCATCCAAGAATCAGACATCCAGCTCGAAATTCCTGGCCGACAAGTACAGAGATCACAGCGGCCAGTTGACGATATTGGGAGACACTCCCTCTATATCAGGTGTAGAGGGCCTCCTTGACACTTTGGTCACAGCTGTTTCCCAAGAAGGACAAGTACTGGAGGCGACTTTCACCCAGCTGCAAGATCTCGTCAAGCAATTCTCCTCCTTATCAGTTACAGACATTCTCAAGCGCATTGCAGCTATCCTGGTTGATACAACGCTTTCTAGCACACAGGTGGTGGTAGACGCTCTCCTCACTGTGCTATCCCAACTGGCGCAGTCCGCCATCGATGTCCTCGACACAAAGATACATATTCCTGTCATTTCCGACATCCTGAATGAAATCGGGGTGCCAGATCTCTCCCTCCTAGACCTTTTCACCTGGGTTGGAGCAGTGGCGGTAACTCTTGTGTACAATGTGGTCGAGGGGCGTGCCCCGTTCCCCAGTGGTGACAGTTCTGTTCAGGCCATTATTTCTGCCGGCAGCTGGGATGACTTGGCGGGCTTATTCGGTCAGCAGACCCTTGGGTCATTGCTCCTCCATTCATCCGCTACTACCTCCCGTGCAGACGAGCACAAGGGTCCGATCTCCATGTCAACCGATACCCAAAAAGCCGTCTTTGAAGGGTTACACATGTTTAGTGGTATCCTCTGTCTGGTTGGAAACTTCCAGAGGGCCTTGGAGGCAGAAGATCAAACAGACAGCAAGCTGATTGGCATCCCAGCGGTAGTCATCAGTATTACCTGCGCTGCTGCTACTGGAGCTGGCGACTTCCTTGTGCCCATGGATGGTGTCGAAAGCCTACCCATCCGGATATTCTCCGGCATCACCTCCGTCGCGGTCATCACGTGTGCGATCGTCTTCTCAGGCCCCGGCCAGTGGGTATTCCAAAAGATAAAGCTCGGGTCCCTTGTTGTCGGGGACAAGCGCGGAATCGGTGCCTTTTTGGACAGCATCCTCTGCATACATGGCACCATCGTGTCGATGTGGCACTTCTATGAACTTAGCCAGAAGTCCAAGAATAATACTCGCGATGCGGCCATTGTCGGCGAAGTGTCGAACTTAGCCTCGATCGCCTCGCGTCTTGCCTATGGGTTTGCGGTCAATGATGAGGAGCCGGATTCGCGGCTGATTGCTATTCTGGTAATGGGTGCAGCGAATGACTTGGTGGGTGGACTGCAGTTGGCAGAGGTTGCTATTGGGAAATCGACTTTTTGATTCCTGGTTTCATACTAGATACGTACTTCCAGGGATTCTCTTATACTGTGTATTTTGGTTGAAGTGTCTTTTTATATCCTAATTTACTATTTGTATTTGGTATTCATGCATCTACATGTAGGGTGGTTAAAAAGGCACGATATATTGATATAAAGTAACGTACTTAGCAAACGGCATGGTGATGATGATCAATTCATAGACTAGCGCCTTAAAGTGCAACGAAAAAGCCTGCCTTTAAAAATTGAATACTATGTGAATCATATAAACGCAATATCTCAGTTAAGCTGATCTTCTAGGGACTAGACCTCGGTAAGGACCGTAAGGGACCGGACCATATAGGGCTTAGTCCTTAAGTATTTTAGTAATCCAAAACTTAACCATTTGGAAAGTGGTCACTGAGAAGAGCATTTGGGAGGTAAGATTCACCACAGCTGTCGAGGGGCTAGGTTTTATATACGTGAGAGAATCTTCCGAGCTAAACCTGTTGATGAGATAGATCTAGTGCTACCACTAATATAAAGCAAAAGCAGTGCATGGAATTGACTTAGTTGCAGTGGTATATATATTATGGGTTTCCACACCACCCTGTGGGATCACACTAGTCAGTATATAACATAAAATTTGGGAGAGTAACTTGCTTATAAGCTCGTCATATGAATATGTTTGAAGGAATAGCGTTTTATCAATAGGAAAGTCTCTCCCTCATCGGCCCATATCTCTTATTGCGCTTTCCCGTTTTTGGAAGGATACATGGGTCCTTACACTAATAATAATGTAGCAGGGATGTTAGATGATTGTCCAGACAATTATTTCACGTTGCTCCCGCTTAGCTTTCGGGCATGATCAGCAGCTTACTGTTCCCACAAGGAACAGTCCCATTGCCAGAGACTCCCGAGCTCCCTGGAGGGCTTTTCTCAATCTGTCAAGCTGCATGAGGGATGCTCTCTTATCTTTATTGGCCACGACCGTGCGTACAGCGCCCAGTCTTACTTGAGAGGCATTCCCGAAGGGACTCAAACATTTGCATAGTGATCTCGTGCACCGTAATCCCATCTGAGGTAGAGATTTGGCATGATGCGATCTAAGCCAACAACAGTGTGATTTCATGTGTTTCTCCGATGGGTTAATGTGCCTCCAATGCTAGGGGGGCCATATCCCAGTTCGACCAACTATGCCAATGTGCAAACATTGCAAACATTGCAAACATTGTGTACTTATAACGGTCACATGCTTACCGCGTCTGCGTTCATATTCATCATGACCTCCATTCCTTGCGTGACGAATTTCACCCTCTTTTTCACACAATGACAAGCATACAACATTGGTTCAGACGGTCAATATGGTTTTCAGTTTGGCATTTCACCTTAAATATTCCCAGTCTATTCCTTCGACCGCTACGACGCCTATTTTTTACGTTTTCTTCGACGGCACCTAATGGAAATTATCGGGAGCAAGATGATGAAGAGCATTTGCCATCTGTTAGTGAAGGTCATAATCCTTATTGAATCTGCCTAATATGAAGATTTAGGTCGATATCCCGTCCACCGAGAATATCCTACCTACCTTCACTATTCGACCACCCCCTACCGTCACTATTCGACCACCCCCTACCGTCACTATTCGACCAGCTTCCGAACGCCAGGATAATCACAATCTCTTGACAATTGGAATTTTCGCCGAAGTATATCTTTTAGACGATCATATCATAAAGAAAATTCCCCGTAGCCAGAGTGAAGAAGATCTACGACCTATATTACGTGAGGCTCTGATTTACGGCATTCTTGGAACTCATCCAAGGATTGCCGAATGGCTATCAAGGGGCATATCAGACTATGTCGAAACCAGATACTATCCTCATGGTGACCTTGCGAAATACTTGGACAAAAATCAAATCACTCCTGAGCTTCGATCCAAATGGTATCAGCAGATCTTAGAAGCTATTATTTTTATCCATAGCCGTGGTGTTATCCACTCCGACCTTGCTCTACGTCAGTTCTTTATTGACGATAACTTTGATCTACGACTTGGCGATTTCAATTCGTCGCAGTGTCCTAGCCATGTAGCGCTTGGCTATGAGAAAGCATCACACTGCTTACCAAGAGACTATGAACTTCCTAACACGGAAGCTTCCGATATCTTTGCCCTAGGATCTACGCTCTATGAGCTAGTTACTGGCGAAGCCCCATATAGCGAACTTTATGGGCCGAAATCCGACGATCCGGACATCATCAAAGCCCAACTCCGACAACAAGACGTGATAGACTATGATATTGAATCACGCTACAAAAATGGCATTTTCCCGGATATCTCTGATGTATTTGGAGGCAAAATTATATTAGGTTGTTGGCGAGGGGAGATTTCTACCGCCCAAGGGGCACTTGATTTGTACTTGCACGGCTGATCTGTTTTAAGGACCATTCCCTGTAAGCGGAATCTTTTACCGACAGACAGTTTCTTATACATTCCAGTTCAAATCCCCAGTTTGCTAGATTCCAGTGTTTCCTTTCTACGTAACGCGCGCGACGAAAGTCACTTTGTCGTCATCAGTATCAAAAACGCTTCATTTACGAGAGCCATATTTATTCTATTCACTCTATTTGCTTGATACTGTAGTACTTGTCAAGGCCTAGATATTACTTAGCTAGGCTTCTGTTTCTTAAGCTTCTAACTCAGGGTTTTCGACCTCTTAAGGTGTTTAGTCCCATATTTGTTATCAGGTCGATCTTAGGGAGTATTACTATCTCCTCTCGAGTGTTAGCGAGTTAATAGAGCCATTATATCTTAGGTAGTTAAAAAAGAAGAATTAGAATTATAAGATTTACAGTTTTAGGTATAAGGCCTATCAACTAGGTAAGATACAAATAACTAGAGAGAGATATGCATTGTATTGTCTGAAGTTGCAAGACTAATTCTGGTATGAATTAGGAGGGCCCGTGGGGGATCTCAAACTGTGCTTGGCCCCGATCAAGTGATGAACCCATAGTATTCACTTCCTTATAATAACCTTTATAGTTACAATCAATCCTATTATAAAACCAGTCTTATTAGATCAGGATCGATTCTAAATTGAAGGATCGTCTTTTAAACTAAATCAAACCACTCCCTCATAATTTTAGGGTCTTTATATTTCACACGCTTATAGTTATACCGTTTCGAGAATTAGGACCCTTTAACAAAGTCCGTAACCTAAATTTCGCCAACTAACAGAACTAGGGTAGTTCCACGTTTTTCGAGAAGGAGATTCGCCATTTTTCGAACCATAGAGGGCTGGGGGGCTACTCCACGAGAATCTATAGAGAGAATCAATTTTTCAAGAGATTCCTCTTCAATTGTAGTCAATTTATATGAATTAGCGTAAGAATTCGCGCGGAATTCAGCTCTATGAAGCCGAGTCTGGAGGGTTGATTTGGGGATATTAAAACGGCGCGCTGCTTCGCGAATAGCGCTAATTTCTTGCTTCGTAATAGCCTGGATAGCTAGTAAGATCCTACCCTCCTGCTCTATTGGATTTCTCGAGGACCAGGAGCGGATTGGTGGCATGGTGGGGGGTTGAAGAAGAAGGGGTTAAACTAATTGACGCGTTTTGGGTGTGGTACGCAGCTCGCATGTGAAATACGTTATCTAGAGGAGTTTAAGTGTGTTGATATATTTTGATTCTCTTTCAATTAAGACTGAATGCGCTAGATATGGACCTTATCTCAATACCTACCACATAAAGGTGAAGACAAGAAGACGAGCAAAAAGCTAACTAATAACCCAATAAAAGATCCGTTAAATCGCTAGAATCATAAAAGAGATGAAAAAGAAAAAGCTAGCTAAGATAATCGTTTCGTTGCCTCGAAAGCATATTTGAGAAAACATAACAAGAGGACATAGCACCGTGACAAGGGGGATCATTTATATCAACACGGCTCTGAAGCACATAAATCGTTTTGTACATGTCATAAGGTCGGTCCCGTAATAGACACAAGAGAAAGGAAAACGGAGGATGCTAAACGGTGCCAAGGAAGCGATCAAGTGAATTCCACGCCATGCTGCTGTTGCCTCTCTTGCCTGGTCCGGGCTCGCTCAGCCCGTCTGCGACGACGATTGTTCGCATACGAGCCGCTCATCTCAGTGCCGGTATATGTGGGCGAAGTGATACTGTGTGCCCCATATGGGATGGTGGAAGGCGCAGGAATGGGAGGTGGTGGGGGCATTTGGCTGACCTGGGAGGGCGGTGCAGCCCATGAGGATGCAGGCATACTGCCGGAAGGCGCCATAGATGCCTGCGGAGGGGCAAGTTGAGCAGCAGAAGCAGCAGCCTGTTCACGTCGCATTTGTTCGTCTTGTCGACGTTCGAGTTCTTCGACGCGACGCCAGCGGTCGTAGCCGGCGTCTTCGTGGCCGGACAAAGAGCCCGCGCTGCTGTTACGACGTCGAGAGTTTCTTCGCTCTCTGCGACGGGCTTCACGGCTCGCGGCCGCTTCTTCTTCCGTCAGCCGACGGAGTGTCACATGTCGTCCGTCATTGTGCATTTTCACTTTCACAGATACCGGTGGGGAGGCAACATCGTCCCCTCGGCGTCGGCTGCTGCTCCGGTTGCGACGGGAGGCTGCATCTAGTGCTGCGCCAGCCGCCACACCTGATGCAAATTCAGCCCCATCATGAGCGAAGGAGTGACGTGAGGGAGGAGCTTCTGGTCTCAAGTCACCAGAGAACTGCTGGTGACTCGGGGGCATATGTGGCATGGGCGGCATATCTGATATAGCGCTTTGAACAGCACCGGAGGCGAGAGGCTCCGCAGTAAGAAGCGATTCTCCATGTGATGTGTGTCGAGGTGGAGGACGGGATAGATCGGTTTCAGTAAGATCAGTTTCACTGTACGAACTGGCCCTTCTTCGTGGGTAGGAACTTCCTCCTGCCTGTGGTCGTCGTCTGCTATTTGCTCTCTGCAGCGCCTCATCTTCATCTTCTCGGCGCTTGATATCCTCCAGTCTCCGTTTCTCTTCATCGTCCTTTTTATTGCGACTGAACAGTCGCTTCATGGCAGCAAAAGCACCGCCACCCAGAACAGCGTCTCTAACCCCATGAGAAGCGTTTCGCTTAGGCGGCTCGGTGAAATATGTGCTGTTGTAATAGTAAGACGAGCCGGGGCTTTGGGACCTGCTTGGTGCACGGCTCGGTGGTCGATTAAGGGGTGTGTGATGAGTTGGCTCTGGTCGACCATCTTCCATCCTGCTGAGAGATTCATCCGTGTGGCTAGTACTGCGCGAATGGGCAGGCCTATACCGACCCGATTCGGCATCATCTTCTCGCTTCTTTCGACGGTCCCAAAATTTCTTAGCCATAAGGCCAGCCCCGGCAAGTGCACCAATCTGGAGGAGTTTCTTGCCGAAACCACCACCTCCACCACCATGATGGCGGGAAGATTCATCGGAGTATTTTTCATCAGAAATAGATGTACGAGAGTCTTCATAAGCATTGCTTGGGTGGCGACTGCTTGTACGTCGTCGAAACATTGAAGCCAAGCCAGCACCTGCAGCGCCGGCGGCTAGAGCTGCTCCCGCGTTATTTCCGTGGTGCTCTGAAACTTCTGAAGGTCCTGTGTAATGACTGCGGCCGCCACCATGCTCACTTCCCATGTGATATCCTTCGACATCATATCGGTAGGAAAGTATAAAGTAAAGAACCAAGTAACCGAAAGTTGTCAGCGCGAATAGGATGAACAGGACCTTTGGCGAACCGTAGAGCGTGAGTCCCAGTGGGATTTGTGCAATGCCAAGAAGTAAAAGAGCACGACCCAACCATCGGTGAATCTAAAATATGTTAGAAAAGCACTTATATCCCTCCTTGGAGGCATCACTTACCACCAGTTTCAAAGGAACGTGGATGCGCTGTCTTTTACTTTCAATCTTATGCAGGAACCAGCCCCACAACACTTGGAAGATGACTAGAACATAGATTGCGAGGCCAATTCCATGATGGGGATTGGTTAGGCTTCTTTTCGGCCCAACGGCGAACCACCCAAGCACAAACACCGCCGTGGTCAAGAGCAAGGTAAGTGCCTGACACCAAGCATGCAATTTGAATGCCCAATAAGGATTCCATCGGGAGTAATATCGGATTAGCAAAATTGATGTTGGGACGATGCCCAAGAAAACGATTGTTGCAATAACGCCGTGTGCGATGATTATGGAATGGTACCCGGCCATATCCTTGAAACGGTTGCCCATGCCTGTAAAGTGTCAGTCATAACAAGGTAATTAAAAAGATATTGAGGCGTCAGACTAACCATTGTATCGCATCGTCTCAAAGTTGACCCCCATCAAATTGGGCAGCAGGAAGGTATCCCGCCCAGAGTCCCAGGTGCCATCCCCAACATGAAGGGTATTGGATGCATACGTGCTGCTCCCTGCGGCGGCGAGATCTGAGTTTGACATTTTGTGAATAGTTCTCGAAGGACCATGCGATCTTCAGTCTGGAATGTCGGATTTAGCGAAGGAGATCTTTGGAGATCTCCCGATCTAAGGAATGCACCATGCGATAACGGGATCGGGATTTCAATTGAATTGCCCAATGACAGGTGGCCCAATTAATTCTATATTGACCAGTTTATGTCGCGAAATGGATCGTGTCACGGGATCCAAGTAGGGTTCGAGAGGGTCGTAGAATAGAAGTCGAGTGGGAGCGCGAGTAGAGGGAGGAAAGAAAGTCGTACAAATTCGGAATGTGAGGTTAGGATAGGATTGGAAACACGTCCAGCACCTCAATTGAGATAAAATAAGAAATTCCACGTCGCACAGGGACCTCGGGCAGAGAGGAATCACAACAAGAGGCTGAGTGGTTTCCCCAGTCATCTGTTTTCCTACAACACATTACCGGGCCAACCATCCGCTGACTCAGCATCCACAGCGAGACCGCCTTCCATAGTCAGCTAGACTGTTGACTCTTTATCTTATCCGTCTTATCCTCAGCTGATCTTATCGCAAGATTGCGTGCTGTGCTGGATGAAGCTCGAAATCATTACATCCTCATCTTCTTTTCTTTCCCCGCTTGCCCGCTTGCCCGCTTGACACTTTGGAATGAGTGCCTTAATCCGAAATGACTCCTCAACTAGAGATATTTATTAACGCTTTATCCCGGTTTGTGAAGTCCTATTCGCTCCCGCATGTCACCGGGCATTATGAACATGACTGACCAATTTATCCTAGCCTTTTAGGATGGGGGTAGTAAGTCTACGTGTTGATTCCAAGGCTATACCTCATGTAGCACTTAATTTATGGCTAACTCAAATGCAGCATGCTCTGCTGGTCAGGGTCTTTTTATCCGCAGCCCATCACCAACTGGAAGCGCAAGTCCACAGTCGGCTTATCTATTGATCTATCCACTATCAACCCTCTAGGATTTGTTTGCTATGCGATATATACCTCCGCATTTCTCTACTCTCCCGTCATTCGTTCCCAGTATGCGGCCCGCCACCCTGCCTCGATCGATCCCACCGTCCGGCTCAACGATTTCGCATTTGCGGCCCACGCGGTGGTATTGACTGCCATACTATACACGCAGTTTTGGCCTTTCATATGGGGGTTCCACGTTCCCCGATTCCAAAGGGTCAGTTGGACAATGGCAGGGATATTTTGGGGGTCTATTCTGACTCCTCTGGTGGTTACGGCGGTTGTGTTGGCGCAAAGTCCGGATAGAGGGTATGATCCTTCCACTTGGGCGTGGATTGACGTGGTAGGTGAAAATGAGCTACCCTTCTTTAATGAACCTCTAAATATTGGGGAAAGTAGAAAACAAAACTAACAATCCTTCCAGATCTACTCGTTTTCGTACATCAAACTCCTGATCACCGTTGTAAAATATATGCCTCAGGTGGCGTTGAACTATAAGCGTCAATCTACAGTAGGATGGAACATCGGAACCATTCTTCTAGATCTGGCTGGTGGTGTCCTTTCAATGCTTCAACTAGTGCTTGACTCCAGCCTTCAAAGTGACTGGAGCGGTATCACCGGCAACCCAGTCAAGCTACTGCTGGGCAATGTTACGATCTTTTTCGATGCGATCTTCTGCATCCAACACTACTTCTTATACCGAGACACCACTGACCTGAAGAGAACACCTGGTCCGAGCGAGCAAACGCCCCTCTTGGTTGGACAAGATGATGCTGTGACAGATCGGGTATGATCCAAGGGACCCAGACAAATACATGAGATGGAGCAAATGATCTTGGGGCCAAATTTGAGACATTGGGGATATGTCTCTATTTTTGTAGAAGCAGTCTGAGCTTGGATATTTAAGACAACGTGGGGGCGGGAATTCGGACCAAACATGTCGGCCCGGGGGAATATCTTGGCGATCTGACGATTTGGGGGTTTGGAATAAGCCACGATTTAGATACATGATAAAACCGTCCTATTAGGAATACTATGCTGTGATTTTAACACCTGAGACACAATGCCATCAAATATTATTCTTAGACCGAGTACATCCGGTCTCACAACCAGCTTACAATGTACAACGTGCCATTCTAGAAGGATTCAGGCCATCATTTGCTATTCCTAGGAACCTCCCCAGACGACCTGTCGCACGATGCAATAGTTACAGTTCACACACTGCCTGCATATACGGACGAAGCCACACAGTGAGGCTCCCGCCGATCATACTGAGACACCGCTCCTCGTTTTGAACGGCCCCCGTATTTGGTCCCCCGCTGAACGATGTAAGTGGTCGAATAGAGGGATCTGCATAAATCCATCATTATTTGGCCAATTATGAAAAGGAACACGGTCTATCCACAATGCACAGGCGGTGCTTGCCGTCGGTGTCTCGGTAAAAGACCTTTAGGACTATAGCTGAACCCGAGGTCCAGATTCCCAGATTCAACATGAGCTCACCTTCTTTTCACAATGCCTGATTTGCGTAATGATCAACCATGCCTAAGTACAGAACAGACCTGGAGTGAAAGATGTCTGCCAGATATCAATCCTAGCTCTCTACCAATAAGATACCCGGCCACACAACGGATGCTACCTTTGGCTTTAACGTTACCTCCAAGCTGACTCAACTTTTAAGAAACTGAAATTTATAATCATGGACTTAAGGAATCGGACATTATCAACATGACAGTCGGGGATTATGTGTATAACTCTAGACATCTCTTGTGTAATGTGGCCATCATATTGAGGCTCTTGGGATATATCTATGAAGTACCACGTGTTTATAGCGAACATGTACAAAAGAGACAAAAAGGATCTTACAACAATACCGCAACACCGGTCCTGGTCATCCCTGGCGTCCTGGGCGTCTCGTGGCTTTTTTTCCTGGCCAATAATACGAGCGTGCAATGCAGACCCTGGGAATCTCATAGTTAATTTATGAAACCCTAACCTCTGGCAATACTCTGCCAGTCTTTTGGTCTAGCCAACTTGGGAATGTACGATATGCAGACCCACCTCGTCATCTTTCAGCCCTAATTTGACCCATAATTTTCCAATGAGAAATATCTGCAAGACATGACTGGTTCGAAGATCATCTCTTATGGGAAACCCAGTAGACCCCCGGCCCCAGTAATCCCATCCATTTTGAATCACCATGACTCAAATCCCAACCCAGGGATCGGTATCAACTGCTCATTCGATGGATTACCAAAAATAACTAGCCGACATAATTTACAATTCCAGATCAAGCATGGCAGTATTATCAACGTTTCAATTTCTTCTGCGGAACGCCTAGGTCAAGATTACAGCACTGCCTCCTCGACTTGAGATGGCCATAAATAATCCATGGCCCGTTAAGTCTTAGTCTGAAAGACAAGTTCAGCTCTAAATCTGCCAAAAAAAACTCTATAACACATTGGCTTCTCGGTCATATCGGGCCACAATCATCAAGCGCATGGACACCGGTTCATACATCCTTTATAAGACCGATATTATATTAAACACCAATTGATATGCAACAGTTATTTCGCCAGAAACACAGCTTCGAGTACTTTGACGGGGAGTTCTCTTTTCCGCACTCAGAAGAACTGTCATCCCACAACATCATCTACATCCCCAACGTCGCCAACATGTATCCGAGTCGCCAGAAGTCTAAGAGGACATACAACACTGTGCCAAATAGCGCTGTTTACTCGGAGTCCTCAGAGCCCCAACAAATGGGCGGCTTGATTGATATCCCCACCAACGCTCCATCCAACTCCCACATATCTACTCTTCAGCAGATGGACTTCATGAATGCCCAACCAGACCCCCGGTCCTTCCTAGCCCCTGGGCAGTATTCCACTGGGAGAAGGGGATCGACCGACACTGATACAATTAGCTCTCAATACGCATGGTCCACTGCATCCAACGCTGACATCCTCTCAAACTCTCCTCATATGCCCTCATTTGAGACCCCCATCGGCACCACCACAACGCCCTTCATGCAAGGCTATTATCCCCCGGCATCTCTACCGCTCGCCATGAACGGGCCAGGCGTGTCGGGCTATACTACTCAGCAAATCGACAAATGGTGCATTGATAGCGAACCAGCGCAAGACTTCTGCCAGTCACAGCCCTTCCTAAACATGGGCTCTATGCACTTTCCACCAATAGCCGAAGCGCAACCAGAGCCCTACTCAGTATTCAACACCCAACTCAGTATGAGCGAGCAGTGGCTCTCTTACCCACCCCATTCCTCTGATTCGATCCCAGAAACCTTCTTCTCAGTCCCCCGGACCGTCTCAACTTCCCAATCAGCCCCAGCTCCAACAAGTCATCTCTACCAACCCACCGCTACAACTACCTCAAACTCCCCGTCGTCACCACGCTCCATCTCCGATCCAGATTCCCCACCAGCCGCACCAGGCTCCGGCTCCGGCTCCGGCTCCGGCTCTGGCTCCAGCTCAGGTGACCTAAGCAACTACGGCATCCCAGTGGGCGACGGCAACTGGCGCTGCGCTCACCCAGGTTGTTCCTCGCAGGCTGTCTTCCATCGGGCTTGTGATCTGAGGAAACACTTCAACCGTCACCGCAAGTACCTCTTCTGTCGCTATGAGGGATGTCCTCAATCTTCGAAGAATGGGTTTAGCAGCAAGAAAGACCGTGCTCGTCATGAGGCGAAGCATAATCCTGGTGTCTTTTGTGAGTGGGAGGGTTGTGGGAAGGTGTTCAGTCGAGTCGACAATATGAAGGACCATGTGAGAAGGATTCATCGGAAGGGGGAGGCTGGAAGGGGTTAGATGTCGGGTCAGATTACCATGATGACTATGATGGTGCTATGATGGTACTATGATTTATGTTTATGTTGTATTGGGCGCCTTTTTGTTCTTTTGCTTGTACTTGGTGACTTTTGGAATGGTTGTGTTTTTATGTATAACATGGATAGGCAAAGCGGAAAAAGGCACGGCGAATTTAGACTATGAACGGTTTTGTTGTTTAGCGAGGATCTTACATTTCGGTTCTATCAAAATTTGAACCCAGGAAACTATACAGGAATAAATGGTTGCACTGCTTGAGAAACAATCGACCTATACCTAACTTGATGTAGAGATGCAAATCTAGAATTAAACTTGAGCACTGCCGAGTAATCTACCGCCGTAAGAAGCGACTAAAAATGCTTGATTCTAATTTTAACGCCAGACAAATCTTAGGCCAGATTGGCATCTATCCTAAACTTGATAATAGGAATCTATTATAAAAAGATCTGTGTAATCAACTGCCGGTGATCTTCTTATGTATCCAAGACGTTTACGCAGTAATGGACCAGATGAAACGCGAATTTCCCCGGGATGCATATTCCAATAATAGTGTAGGATACTTATGGTTTTCTGTCAGCAGACAGTATTGCACAATGTCTAACCAATTATCCCTATACGAGTCCACTGCTACTCTGTTGAGGCTATGTATAGTGGTGAAGAGCAGACATAGAGTCAATAATAAATAAAAAAAATGCAAGGATTGCCCGATTGCCTCTTCTATCCAGGGTATCCAGGTAAGAAGGACCTTGGTGTATGTTAGTCTATGGAGTCAATGTAATGATCCAAATAATAGCTTTCATATGTGAAGATCAGACTTATACGAGGTGCGCTTTACCGATTCAGAGCCATATCTAAACCGCCTCGCGCTGGTTTCTGTCAACTACCATCTGATCTAATGACCAGCTCCAAGACATCATGTTCCGAGAATGGCAGTGATACCAGCCATGCAGCTTGAAGAATGTGGATCGATTCTACCAGACCAGGCCCGTCGGAGGGAACCCAACCACAGTCAAGCCCTGGAAACACAATGCGCCCGGCAGATCTGGGCATGATGCAGCGGAGGTTATCAGCATTATTCTAGGCACTTAGGGACAGCCGAGCGTGTTACCCCCGACGCCGGGCAAGTATCAACCCAACGACGGCTACACGAACGGTCAGCCAATATAATATACTACTACATAAATCGGTGCATCGAGCAGCCGCAGGCTTCCTAGGTGAGCAGGAGCTGCTACTAGATGTTACACTATTCATTTAGGGAAATGAATGGTGCATTTAGTGTCCCAATATCCCAAATGTGTTTTTCAAGTTAAAAGAAATATCACTGACTCGCCAGGTATCTGAAACTTTGGGAACCCCAATGTTTCAGTCTCGCACGTGTTTCAAAGTTCTAAGTTGGTCTTGCAGCTTACCTCTTAGCTCTATTTGAAACGTGCATGGGGTCTAGTCATTCAGGAACAAACGCATTGTATTATAAGCTCTGTCTGTAACTATCAACTTAGAACAATATAGGGCTTGCACAGCACAGTTCAAACCAAGAACTTGTAAGAAACACTTCCATTCTTCGTGCAGATACCCCGTCAGTCGAAGGCGAAGGTCTCACCATGTGTGTGATATCCCTGAGTCAGATTTTGCGAATTTGCAGTCCCATTGAAGTAAAAGTTCCCTGGAGTCCAAGACCCCAACCAAGCAGGATTCTCAGAGACAGGAGCAGACATGGCAGTCCTGTTTGTAAGAGCACCACCATCACGAGACTCATGAAGCCACCTGGTAATGATGGATCGAACAAGCGCATAACAACTATCCGTGTGACTACCAAACTTCGTCATGCTGTAATGATCGGCATTGATACTGCCGCTCTCATAGCCCTGTAGAACAGCCGAGTGTTCTTCAACGATCTTCCCCACTCTATCATTCATATTCTTCGCTTCGTAGAAGCAAAAGACCTTGAGGGAGAGGTCTCCACGACGGAGCATAGACTGGAACTCATTCCCAGCTAGTTGCACATTGTTTGCGCCCAGATGGAGAGCCCCGACCATATCTCTGTTCGCGGTGTGGACTATGTTCATGCCTTTTGCGAGTTTCTCTCGGTAGGAGGCGAGCGAAGAGCCGTATTGCGGTGTGCCCATGAAGATTATCCCCATGGCGCTGGAGGATATCGCCCATAGCCCGTCTATGGAGTTGCTGAGGATCAAGGCTTGCTGGCAGACCAAACCGCCTAGACTGTGTGCGATAAATAGGATGGGTCTGCTTGAGCAGTCGATTCGTTGGCTGACGATCGCGTAGGCTAAGGATTGGCTGTGGTCGTAGAGTCGGTCTGAGAAGGTAATCGAAGTGAAACTGAATATGTCGACGTCGTAGCCGAAGGTCATGATGCGTGCCGTGGACAAGTCCTTGGAAAGTAGATCTCGGGGCCATAAGGTTCCATTTTCATGAGTCCAGGTCTTCTCACGGTTGCCAGTCAATCCGTGGACAAAAATGATGCTATTTTAATGTATCTTAGTTCGGGTGTCCTTTTTTGAGTCCTTGGTTCTCCGGATCACTTAGAGTGAAGGATGAACTCACTCCAGGTCAGCATTCGAAGGATCAGATAGCACTTTCATCCCAATTGAACCTTCGGTGGGGTACCTTTGGCATAATTAGCTTAGTAGATCATTTCTTATCACAAAATCTTACAGACACTGTTCCGGAACTCCGGGTTTCGTCTTGCTCCTGAATAGGGATAGCTTCATAGTGGCGCACTATATATGACCTTAGGTCGAATAAGTGAATGAAACAGAGATCCAAAAAGTCAACAAAAGATACAACCCCAGAAAAGAGCCGGTGAATGGCTGGGGAATTTTAAAACTCTTAATCCTGCCTGTTAAGCGCCCTCTTCTTGAAAACATGGACAGGTACCCCTGTCCGGAGCTGACCAACCCTACATGCATTACACAATGTCTTAAGTAAACCACATCTCCCAACACCGTCTATTATACGCCCATATTGAAATTATTATAGGTAACACAGAAATATCACGATTAAGATGGCTGCGAACACGCCATTTCCATGAGAAGATATCGGGCCGGAATGTCCGTGGTGGCTCCGCAAGATCAGGCGCAGAGGTTCTAGATCGATGATATATGAATGGACGAATAAGCCATCGGTGCGTAGTTGGGCTCGTTTTGAGAAGGGCTAATAGGACGTCGTAGACTAAATTAGGTCTCCCGGTTGCAAGGATTCCGGTGCTAACATGCTCAGGCTTCTATGCGCTTAGACTGGAGATAGGAGTGGTAATTGGGCTTTCATACTTTTATACTTGAAAATTTTGATGTGTGTCACTTCTTTGGCGAGAGCTTGCAACCAATATGTATCTTTGGACTTCTAGAATTGGACCGATGTCAATTACTCTTCCTACACGTGCAATTGGCGAACCCACAGCCGCTAGCAAGCTACCAATCCACGTAATCTGTGATGTAGTGACTATGTACTTCGTACGGTGGAAGGAGACTGACTCGACTGCGGCGCAAGTGGTAAACAGAAGAAATGCCCTAGCATAGATCATCACGATACCCCAGGAATGCAAAAATTGACGGCTGGGAGACTTTAACCGACATAATGAGGCCATAGAACCGACGGAAAAGTGCGTGGAATTGAAGCGGTAAGTATTCCAGCATCCGGACATAATTCGAATTTCCACGAGTTGATGGAAGGGCCAAAGAGTTGAATTTCAAGCAGAGGAAGTATAAGGTCGGATTGATCATACACACATTTCAAGTGAAGCTGGCAAAATCATTTTCAAGGTATGGTGCAAGGGAAAAGAAATTCTATCCGAGGGTGATTTTTGGTATGTTCCGAGTAAAGTGGAGAAAGAATTTCAATAGAATGAGGTTTTATAATACCCCAATCGAATTGATCAGACAAGATGGAGAAAGAAGATAAAAAAGTAATAAAATAGTAAAAGTGGCAAAGACTCACAACGCTCCTATTAAACGAATGGCCCATGTAACATCATGAATTTCTAACCGTGAACAGGTGGTATCATTGCAGAAGCACCAAAACAAAAGTACCCAAGGGTAACAAAATAAATTTAAAAAAAAAACAGCAGAAAGGTATCACAGCTGAGAAATTCGTCACGCGTAAAGTTGCGAAGTTGCCTCGAAGGGGGATTAACATGTCGTACTGAGGCGCTAATCTGGAAATCTGGAACACCCGGAGGACACAGGGTTAATGTGGGATGAGGGTGGTGGTTGAAGAGGGTACACGCCGGTCGGAACGGGTGGGATAGAAAGAACATAGGCAAGAAAGAAACGAGTTAGAAATGGAAGATGTAAATAGTAATAAGATCAAAAATAGAACGAGAGGCTAAATGTTTGTATTGTTCATCCTTCGTTTTCTCCCGCGGGCGCTACCAAGGGGCCGTTGTGCGAGAACCTGTCGGAGAATGGGATCGTCTTTGTTTTTATCGACGTGGTGTACACGGACATGTCTGTGACAGGGTGAGTTCAGCTGATGTCAGATTAAGTGAGGCTCGGATGTAGCACGAACCGTTGAAGATTGTCGGGTCGCGGGTATTTGTGTTGCTGGTCTGGACAGAAGGGACAGACGTAGCCTGGGGAGTTGTGCACGAGGCCATGACGCATCATTTCATTCTTACGTTTGAAACCTTTTCCACCTAGTGCGCGTGGACAGCCCTCTACTGGGCAGAAGTGTGGGCGATCTTGTGAGTGCACGTTTGTATGAGAGCTGCTATTTCATTAGGTGGGGTGTTCACTTGAGTCGTCGTTTTGGTCTTACTTGAGGAGATACTGAGTTTGGAAGGGCGTAGCAGTGCATCCAGGATGTATACACTTGTAACTACCCACGGGGCCCCCATTGGCCTGGGAAGTGGGCGCAGCGAGGGGATGACGTTCACCCATACCAACGCCAACCTGTTCTGTGGGGGTAGGATAACTAGTCGCTGGGCTTTTGGCAGTCATAGGGGAAGCCTCATACGGGCTCTGGGCAGAAAGCATCTCGGACTGGGGTGTTCCGCGCCAGAAGGACGAATGCGAGGCCGGAGAAGGGTTAGTAGATGAGTCCTTCATGCTCACCGGCGAAAAGTGAGAAAAAGGACTTGGAGGGATGGAAAACTTTCCCGGAAAAGCGCGGTCGAATGGAGAATCATTCCCTGATGTAGTCGATGTGGGACATGAGGAGAAGGGGTAGGGTGATGGGATTGTGTTGACTGGTGGGCCGAAGTCTGACAATTCACTGATGGCTTTGTGGATAGACGGCAGCGTTTGTTTATTACTGCTGCTATCTGGGGATTTGGCGAGTGGTTGGGTCAATTTTAATGATGGGAGGGGAAATTCAGTCTTGATTTCCGAAGAGGTTTTGAGATAGAGCAACCCTGGTTGGGAACGTTGGCTCGGGCCACTCAGTGATTGAGCTCGTTCTCTTTGAGCCTCATTTTTCACCTCAACTTCTGGCTCTTTAGGCTGTAATGGAGGTGGGTTCAATTTCTTTTGGGAGAGCTTGATGTCAATTCCAATATTTGAGGCCGAGCCTTGCCCTGTGGTCTTGAGTCCAAGTAACGATGCCTTTCGCGGAGGGTCATCCCTTAAGAATGGCTTTGATCTCCCTCTGGGATCAAAGTCAGGTGGTTGTTTATGATTTTTGAGATTCCCAGGTAATGGTTCCAATGGAGAAATCCTCGCCGTTGCGGCAATCTCTGGGTGGTTCGGAGCTAGAAACCCCATCAGTACTCGGTCGCCCTCATGGATTGAGTTCTGAGGTTTTGGCTGGTTGGGCTTACGGGAACCCGCTGTATCGTCGTCTTTTTCGCTTGAAGCAAATGGTGGTGGTGGTGCTTCAGTCTCTCCATAATTGGGTTTCATCGCCTCCATAGGAGGTGACCGATTGAAAGCATCATCCGAATCATACATTGAGGACATCATGAATAAATTGACAGGTGCATTGGGCACCTCGCCTTACACTTGTTCGTTTGATAAATTGAACTGATGATCACACATCAGTACTGATGATAATAGCCTGTAAAATATGGTTAGAGACGAGGGTATTGTAATTGTGACTCTTCTGATGCTTGGATGTTGAATGGAAAAACACAATCTAAGTGCATAGAATGGAAAAGCTAAGAAGCCAGTGATTCTGACAGAATGGTACTGCCCGTTCTGATGCAAAGCGTTGAGATGATGAGATGAGGGGTTGTCAAGTCAGGATGACCCGGAGAGAATAAGACGAAAACCAAACAGGCCTGAAGGTACATGTAGGAAACAAGAAAACAAGAAAGAGAAAGAAAGTAGAAAAGAAAAAAAAAAGTGAGACCCCAAGCTCTAGACTACTCAGTTTCCAGGTCTGCAGAAAGTTCACTTACCCAAGCGGAAAGGTGTGAACGGGTAGTGAATGGGTCCCGGGATTGAGGCTCAAAAGCTCCGATTGTCACTGCGCCATCTGCAGATGAATGATATCACACGGAAGCGTGCAGGTAGGGAACTGTACAGTCTTCTCTCAAGGGAAGAAAAGAAAGGAAAAACTAAGGGAGAAGTTGCAGGCTTCGGGAAAAAAAAAACAAGTGTCTAAGGGTGAGATAATACCACGTTCTACACGTGCAAGTTAGGACACAGCAATATCTACCAGTATAATGCCAGTATCAGATGTAAGAGGGGAAAAAAAGAAAAAAAAAAGGAAAAGAGAACTAGAGAAGAGAATAAACGTTGGAATATTCGAGGGGGAGAGAAGAAAGACATGCGGCTCTCAAGTCTCAATTCGGGGCTCCACATAATAAATTACATAGTTTACAGTGACTTGTAACCAGCTTCTTTTATTATTCGGGTTTTATATTTTTTGCGTATTTTTGCGTATTTTTGCTTTATTTTTTTCAGTTTATTTTATTTACAGAAGCCTCTCTTTTTATACCCTTTCACTTTTCAACCCTGACCATTCCCCGACTTATACCTAAGGCACCTTATCCCCTCTACTCGGAGCATTTGAGCCTGGTCACACATAAAGTAAAGGGAAAAATAAAAGGGAAGAAAAAAAAAAAAAGAAAACTTCTCCACCGCTACTCTCTGTGTTATTCAGGCTCCACCATTAAACTCGGAGACAACAACCGGGGGGTGCAACTCTCTGTGAGTCGTTTCCCCTCTCTCTCCACTCCCCCAGTCACTTGTTATACCCGGCTAGGGAACCTGCACGAAGAGGGGGGCCCACACGGTCTGTTCACTTTTCTCCCATTTCCTCTTTTCTCCCTTTGTGCCGCCTTCTAATCTTTTTTTTTTGCCATGCAACGTCAGACTCAACTCTGCGCTGGCACGCTAAAACACCTAGGAGCCTCGGGGCGTCAGCCCGAAGGATCTTCAGGCTTTCCCGGTTTGGTTGTCAACTCGCTGTCTGCGGTAAGAAGATCGTCCGGCCCACGTTGTTTCAGAGCCTCGTTGAGAGAGCCCTCCGACTATAGGCCCTATGCTTCTATCAACTATTCTATTGTACATTGTATACATGAATACCCTATAATAACTATAATACTACGCTATACTACCTGCATAGATGTGCTGTCCAACCCAGCCGGCCATAATCCGAAACCCCTAATTCCTGAATTTCCTTTATTATCTCCCTAGCCGCATCCCCCTCAATCCCCTCTCACTAGTGAATAGTGGATAAGAATAAATTAGTTAATTTGAAATTCCTCCTAAGTAACCGATACCAAAACCTGCTATTGAAATGGAAGTTCAAAAAAAAAAAACAAGTGGGTTCTTCACCACCTCAGCCTCACTTACGCGTAGAGCCGCAGGGCGAAAAAAAGCCTCACCCTTTTCCCCTCTTTTACGTCCAATCATAATCCACTACCTACATTTGCTGTCTGCAGATGCACTCAACGGACATTACACAATGCCGTATTCCACCTTTCCGCGCACTATTCTTTCAATGTTTTTGCATTGCCACTTATATCTATACTATTCTGTATATACTACTCTGTATATACTACTTATATATACTACTGATATACTATCTATATATTGTATAATATTCTTATATTTTTTTTAACATACTTATTGCATTATATATCCCTAGGGACTCTCTTTCACCCGGTAGTGATCGGATGAAATGGCGTACATAAACGTGATATACTCGCAGGATATTATACGATACGTTCTCGAATGTTTGTCCCCATCGGGATAAGTGCTTACACTCACACGTCAGGTGCCAAAAGTACTTGAATCTAGCGGTTCTAGGCTACATAATCTATATACCCATGGAAGTGGGGTTTGTTTCATAGTGGAGAGTTGGTTCTGGACTACATACTAACCTGAAGAGTCCGATTTAGATTGAGATCGGGCCATGTCAAGCTACATTGTACATGCATCCATCTACATATAGACGGCTCTAGAATGGAAACAAGTGAAAGCCCAGGCCTCGATTTCAAGTATATACAATGTCAAACTTGAAACCCCTCACCTCCCCACAACTACTCAACTGTCTTGAAAAGTCAAGTAAATGCTAGTATAGTATAGTAATTCTCTACTTCCTACAGAGTGCAATAAACTACAACTTCCCCTCACTAGCCCTCTTAACAGCCCTAACCATCTCCCAAGCCCCCTCAGCAAAAGGCTTCGCCCTCTTCGCATAATCACTAGCCCGAGCACTACTAGCCTGTCTACCAGCAAACCGGGCCGCAATGCCCTGCATAATCACGGAGCCCCGGAACGCAAAGAACGCATCGCCCCACGCCACGTCGGAGCTCGTTTCGTACCCAGACGTCTCGGCGTACCAGCCAATGCACTCCTCGCGCAGCGGCAGCCCTGGAACAATCCCCGGCGCGAACTGCGACAGTTGGCTGTCTCCACCCTCCATGACGTACGGACTCGTGAGATTGCAGAAGTCCGAGAGCGGGTGTCCTACGGTCGCCATTTCCCAATCTAGAATTCCAATCACGAGCGGCTCAGTCTTGTGGAAGATCATGTTGTCGATTTTGTAGTCCCCGTGCACGAGTGTGCCCCGGTCTAGTGGTTGCGTGTTCTTTTGCGAGAAGAACCTCACCATGTCATCGAAGTGGGGGAGTTCGCCGACAGGCTCCTTAGTGTCCGCGTCGACGACGGCGGCTTGTGCTCTGGAGATTGTCTTGAAAGTCGCGACTTGGCGGTCGAAGAAGCCTGTCGGTTTGCCGAAGGTTTCCAGTCCGACGCTTTTGCGGTCTACTCTGTGGAACTTCGCGAGCGTTTGTACTGCATTCTTCCAGCTGGGTTGTTTGTCAGTAAATGCCGAGTCACGGGGGGATATGTTAGAGCCTCAAATCGCACGACGTACAGTGCTTTCCTCTCCTCCGCGCTCACGCCTGGCATCGCCGGATCGGTGAAATGCCGGCCGTCGAGGAACTCCATGATGTAGAATGCGGTTCCAATCACGCTGTCATCTTCGCACAGACAGTATGCCTTGGGAACTGGTACATCTGTATCCCCCAATGCCTGGATAATCTTGTATTCGCGCTCAACCTTATGTGCCGTCTTCGAGAGCAGCTTGCCAGGGGGCTTCTTGCGCAGAACGACTTGTTTGCCATCAGCGGCAGTAAGAAGATAGGTAGGGTTTGATTGACCGAAGCCGAACTACAGTGACAGCATATTAGTTGGTCTATTTGATATTGGTTATTTGTTGATTGACGGGGCCAGACTCGCCTGCTTCACATCAAGTGGAGTCTTAACCTCTGGCACATTCTGATCAATGTACTTCTCCAACGAAGGGATATCTATAGGCTGGCGCACTTGTCCCGCCATGATATCGATATGAATTGAGGAAAAGACTGATCAAAAAAGCGTATGTATTGTACAAAATGACGACAGTTTCAAACCAATATGTACAGGGAAGCTATAAATGTCCCCAACAGCTACCTCCTCGGTGTGACTAGGGAACCTCGGCCCCTGCGACTCCTCGGCGTCATCGCTCTCTCTCTCGAGCGGGGAGGACAGAACAAACAGAACAAACACCCGACGCGTCCCAGCGGTGAAACGCGCAGTCGAACGTGGAGCTCACCGCAATTTTTGAGAAGCTAGGGGCTTGTAACTTGCGTTAGCCAATTCACTAATTCATTGTGTGGGACCGTATTATTTTTACCCATCCACTTCTGTTGTCGATCTTCGATCCTCCAACTATTTTTGTGTTTACCATGACCAAAGAGACCACCCCGCCACCACAAGAGAAATCCCTCCCCGCGCACAATCCGCCTTCCCTCCCTGCCTCCCCGCTCCCAAAACGATCAAAGCCCGACACAATGCCTTCCGCCGCCGTCACCTCGATCCAGCAGCGGCTGCCCCCGCTGCTTGTTAAGAAGCTTGTTGAGTCTGCCCAGGCTCCGACTCGCGGCTCGGCTTTTGCGGCTGGGTACGATATCTACGCTGCGAAGGAGACTGTTATCCCCGCTAAGGGCAAGGGTGCCGTTGACACTGGTATTGCCATTGCTGTACCCGAGGGAACTTGTACGTGACAGCCTGTGGCAAGAATTGAGATCGGGAACTTCGGCGATGCTCTCCGCTTTTGGGGGCTGAGCTGGGTTCAGAGTGGACGGGATACTAATGGTGAATACAGACGGTCGCATTGCTCCCCGTAGCGGTCTTGCTGCTAAGCACTTCATTGACACTGGTGCTGGTGTCATTGACGCTGACTACCGTGGTGAGGTCAAGGTGCTTCTGTTCAACCACTCTGACGTCGACTTTCCGGTCAAGGCGGGTGATCGTATTGCCCAGCTGGTTCTGGAGCGGGTGAGTTCCCGCTATCAATACTGTTGGATGTTGTGTGGATGTGTCTGACCGGTTCTAGATCTACACCCCTGAGGTGAGCGTTTTCGAGGAGCTGGAAGAGAGTGTTCGCGGTGCTGGTGGATTCGGTAGCACTGGCATTTAAGGGCCATACCCCGTACATAGTTAGGGCGATGGCAGACAAAAATTAGATAACCTCTGGGTTTGGGAAAGAACCTAGTTACGATTACATGCATTAGAGATTATGTGTGACTGAATGAACAAAACATATAAAGACTCGATGCATGATTCAATAATCAAATCTATGTACAGACCGAACTGGTTTTTGATATAGAAATGGCCGCCGACCCGGCTTCATCTAATGCCCTCCCAAAATCCGTCTATCGTTCAATCATGCCACATGCAAAAGATATAAGCGCTTAACCCAAGACTACCGCGAATTCTTAGGAAGATCCTCTTTCTTCCAATCCTGCACCTCAAACAGAATCTTCGGATCCCGCAAAACCTGCGTATTCCTCACAAGTCTAACCTCCGCAGCCTTAGTCCTGCGCAGATAATCCCTCTTCTGCAATTCCTCTGCTGACGCCTCTCCCTCCGACGCAGGCACAGCAACCGCCAGCTCCGCATCACGACTCTCCAACGTCTTCTCCAGAACACTATGCATACTCGACAGCACCTTAACAGTCGCACTAGCTAGCGGCAGATCCGTAGCTGCCACGTCGTCGGGCGAAACCCACGACTTGGTCGTGCGCAGACCATCCACTGCGGACACGGCTTCGCTTAGACGCGCGACGGTCAGCGCCGCGAACATATCGCCCGTCCCGCTGAAGAAGCAGTCCAGGGCCGGGATGTCGACGCGGAATAGTCGCGGTGAACCATCGGAGCGCGTGGTTGAGCCAATTACTGTTAGGAAGTTCTCTGGTGGTGGTGGGGTTGAGCCTGATTGGGAGAGCTTGAAGAGTTGCACTGAGGTGATTATCACATGTGGCACTGAATAGATCTTGTGGATGGCTGTTATCGCTGAAGCGAGGGTTTCTAGTGAAGTTATTTTGATGCCGGACAGGGTCCTGTATTGATTTATATTAATGGCCCTGTCTGGGTATGGTTTGTTGTTTGGATGACTTACTCGGCTTCAAACTGGTTAGGCAAGATCAGATCCGCAAATGGGATGATTTTCTTGTATGCAGGGACTACGTCGTCGTTGACATATAGTCGGCCTTGGTCACCCATGACGGGGTCCAGGACTAATATTTATATCAGTGTTGGTTCTTGGGAAGAATACCGAGTGTTACCTACCCCAGAAAAATGACCCAGGCTTCTTCTCTGCTTTCTCTTGCAGATCAATGCCGATCGTGCCTACTGATTCCACGGCTGCTGCACTCGGGGCGTAACCCGATAGCATGACATCGAAGTCTGTGAGGTTACTCTGACACAGGCCCTGGTAGAGGTCTGAAATTTCCTGCGCGGTGGCACGAGTTCCCTTGAATTGGCGATAGCCTGTGTGGTTACCTGCAATTGCATGTGAGTCAGGGCTAGGGTTGATAAGATAGATTGCTACGGACTGAAGTGGACGGTGTTCAAGGCGGCGACTTCACAGCCTAGGGATTGCATGACGAAGGTTGCCATTGTGTTTCCGACATGGCTAGAGGGAATGTGTTAGTTGATTGAGTCCAATAGTGTCTTTCTAGATAGGATAAACGGCCAGTGTCACATACCCGTAGACTACCTAGTGGAGGGTCAGTTTATGATACAAAGGAGTGGGTAAATTCACTTACATGGCTGGCAACTGCCAGAACTCTAGTCTCAGGTACTAAATCCATGATAAGTTCCTAAGTTAAGCAGTTGATATGAAAGAGAGTATCAAGTATTCTATCTGACTCTGTGTGGGGGGGCCGGGGGGATGATTTACCGAAATTCTTCTTACCTAATTGGCTCCGAGCACCGAGTTGTGAGAAGCAGAGAAGCAGAGAAGAAGAGAATTGTAAAAGAAGGATATTTGCATACAAGTGTGTTAATTACATATGTCATATATAATATGTATATTGATAGACTATAGAATCAATGAGGTTATGTTATAATCCCCAAGGTTCTTAACTATTAATGTCCCGAGGTCCCAACCCCAGATCCCTCGTGTGACAAAATCTCCTTGACAGGACTAAATCTCACTTTCCTCCAGATTGTACATATATAATTCATACTTTATGTTTAAGTTTCCTCTCAGACCAGTCGGGAAACCGGGAGGGAAAAAAAAACAGAAAAAAACAAAATCGTCTGTTCCAATGGTCTCGGCTTACTCCCGACTAATTGATCTACTCTATACAAAGTACGGGAGTATACGGAGTATACGGAGTATACAGGGTATACAGGGTATAAATATACTCCAATGCCATAGGATAGCCCTGGACATATCTGAGCAGACCCCTGAAAAGCTGAATTCCACCGAACGGTCTAGTTCGTGCTAGTGGTACCTTGGAGTCTTCTTAGCGCATTGGCAAGAGGTTCTCGGCCTTGGTCTACAATGCCAATGCCAATGCCAATGCCAATGCCTTAATCTAAAACAATGTCCCATTTTAGGCTTTTCTACAACCTTTTCCAGGATTAACGGTTTTTAACCTTTAACTTCAACTTCATCTTCATCTTCATCTCATCTTCACCGAGGGAAAAACCCATTCCCTCAGCCACTCCTTTCAATGAACTACTGATTGTCGTTCCCAATGTGCCATACAATGTTGGAATAATCGCTTCTTTGTTTCCAAGCTTGCCGACCAACAGCTCTGTCACTCGTTTAACATACAAAGACTGTCCTTGCTACTAATAATTCATACTGGGCTGTTTCATGTCCTCGCCTTGATCTCAAAGTCGACGACCGAACGCCAAAATGTCCCGTCTTTACCATATGTACAACTTCCTAATCCTAATTACTCTGTTCTGTCTATCACCCACATGGGCCCAATCAGTGGAACCCACAGACTTGACCGTGCCACGATCGGCCTGGCACGGAAGTGGAGAGACCAGCGATCGACAATCACTACAAGCACCCACCGAGGAAACCACAGTGCACCGACGAACAATCGTCACAGCATCAACCTCCACCACCACAGGAATGCCTCAGCCCTTCGACACCCTCTCGTACAACTTCGCGAACGCAAGCACCTGCATCGACTTCTTCACGAAATGGCGCGCCAACACAACTATATCAAACTGCAATGCCATCTCCCTTCTCATTGAGAACTCAAGTGCCTTCTTCCACAGCCTCAGTTCAGCACCCGCCACATCCCGAATCCTGGATACATCCTGCTCCGCAAACGTCACCCAGTGCGCATCCATAATGACCGCTCTCGCAACTGATCTCCTCAAACCCGATAACTGCGGCAACGACTATGAAAACGGTAACTCCGTCGTCATGGGCACGTATCGCGATCTCGTCGCGTACGAACCAATATACCGCGCCACTTGTCTCACGAACCCTTCGACAATGGACTACTGCTTCGTCGATGCCGTGTCGAATTCAACAACCCCAGATGATTACGCTGTCTACCTCATGCCGCTGGGTACCCCGCTTACTGTCGGAGATGTGCCGACTTGTAACAAGTGTTTGAAGGCGACGATGGATTTATTCTCCGGCTGGGCGAGACGGGACGGTCAGTCTCTTGATTCGACTTATCTTCCCTCGGCAACTATTGTCAATGCGCATTGTGGTGATGGCTTTGCATCGAGTAATATCACTGTTGGCTCGGCGGATGTCAGGGCTGGGGCGGGTCTTGCTGTCCCCTTGCCCAATCTTGGAATGGTCACTGTCATGGCTTTGGTTCTTGGTTCCATGCAGACAGGCTTGTTGTAATCTGTATAAATCTGTCCGTTATTTCTTGTTCATACTCTCCCTTCTTGTTCATCCTTTGGGGTCCGTCTGCCCGGCTGGGTATGGCCATGGTTGATGTCAGCGAGCGTGTTTTTGGCTTTCTGGTCTGATCGTTCGGATCTGTATGTAATTTCTAGTGATATTGTCCATACTTTGCTCTGTAGCAGTCATTCACTTTGGGGGTGTTCTTTTTTTATTTTCGCTCGTATCCGATCGGCTTTGACTCGATTCGTTTATATTTTTGTTGAATATCCGAAATTCGCTAATGCCAAAAATGACCGGGTCAATAATGTATTCCTCAGACGCCAGACAGTAAATGAGTATTCACAGGCATTGTGCACACCTATAAATAGAGACAATATCAACAAGACAAAAGAAACCGCATTGAAATCATGGTTCGAGTGCACATAGGTCGTCACGCATGAAAAATCTGGCAAAGACAGCAACAAAACAACACAGCAAAAAAAAACAAAACGCTCACTGACAAGAAAATGCTATTTAAAAGAAAGATCAACCCAAAAACCTCATCAACTCCTCCTCTTCGACCCACCCCCCATAGCAACGCCAACAAGACTCTGCGGCTCACCTCCAAAGCTAGCCCCAGGACTCGTAGGAACCGGCGACCCACCACCAGAAATAGGACTCTGTGTAGCAGAATCTCGTTCCCGCTTGACACGGATATACCCCAGCTTTGCGAAGCGGCCAACATGCGTCCAGAAATGGCGCCCAGCTGGGTGTGAGGCGATGCGATCGAGAAGATCAGCTGTCGCTTCGCGAACGACCTGGTCCGGATGGAACAAGCCCATGCTGACATAGAAGAGACCGGCCTGATTCTCCGGTGCAACTGTTAGGAGCTGGCAGATGCCGGCGTAGTCCTTGACGGAGTGGGAGAGGGCAAGGTAGATGGAGGCGGCTTCAGAGTGGGAGAGTTTTAAGGCACGGAGACGGTCATGGTGGTGGTGAATGTCTGGGCGCTGGATTGGGCGTGCTGGGTAGTACATTGCGGCTATGTCTTGGATGTAAGAGTAGTAGGAGCGGGTGTTGCGCCAGCCTTCTATTCGGGAGACGGAGGCTGAGAGCTCGCGCTGTTTGGCTGTTTCATCTGTCCATACGTATCCATGCCCGCGGAGAGTTGTTGGATCTGAGGCGTCGGTCTGGTGGCCTGTTGGGCTGTCTGGGGAGAGTTCCTCGCCTGGGCCGATGATGTAGAGATTTGAGGCGCCGTACACTGCTTCCTCGAAGGCTGCGGCGACCCGGACGAATTTTGTTATGTAGGCTCGCCATTTTGCGCGGATGGCATTCTCACCGTGGCGTTGGGTGATACTGCGGAGGATATCCTCTATAAATAGTGTGTCGCCTGTTGGGTCGTGGGTCGTGTTGGACGCATTGTTGGATAGGAGGGAATTTTGCTGTTGGAAGAATAGCAGCCCTTCTGTTACCGGTGCGGGTTCAACGTGACTCGAGATCTTGATGCGACCCGTCGGGAGGTCGCACAGAACATCCCACCATTCAGGATGGTTGGCAAATGTAGGGTTTGTGACTCCTGCAATAAACCCAGGTACCTTGAGGAGATCATCGATCTTGGACAGATCAGTATAAGGGAATGCGTGTCGAGTAAATCCACGCAGAATGCCACCCGATGCAAGAGCGCAGGCCGCCAAGACCGCCTCTGCGACCTCTCCTGATGGCCGGTTGTGTCCCAGAAATACCACCCGCTTCTGAGTGAGAATGGCGTTGACAAGAACAATAACGGGGTGTGTGAATGGTCCGCTGGTTGTCAAATGGGGATGCGCTGTGAAAGCCTGGGGGGTTGTGGCATGGGGCACAGCAAATGTCTGAATAAGCTTGATGAGGGAGAAGTCTCCAACGGTCTCGGGCCAAATCACTGTCGGAATTTTGACCGGGATGGGAATGTCATTGTAGACCACTTTCGACTCGTACTCATGTGTATCCCGCGGTAGGGCATATCGGCTTAGTTTCTTCGGTGATGGCGGACATTCCCCATCCTGAAGATCTTCTTCTTCCCGCTGGCGGATCATTTGCTCGAATTTCTCCAGGAACATATCCTTCGTGTTGCTAGATTGCAAGATATGACGCTCAAGTATCGACATTTTCGGCATTAATGAAAGGTCCATGGCGTTAACGGCGTCATAAAGAGATGCCAGAGTTTCGGGGTATGGAGATTTGAAGTAATCCTCCAGCGCTAGGAGGAGTAAAGGCTATATAATTGTCAGAATTGCATGGGAGTTAGGGCTAGGAGTAGCATAGTAGCTTACTTTGTAAATGTGGAGGAATGAATGTCGCGTACAGATTGCCATTGCCTTGACTACTGCACCTCTGCTCGCTGTTAGAACTCGCACATTCAGACAAGACAGTACAAATTACCTTCGGACCGTGTTATCCTGTTTCGTGTTGACAAGATTTAGCACATACATCAAGGGCGGCCCCTCACCACCCTCGTCATCGCTACTGTCGGGATCATCGGAGATCTCATCCAGGCTCTCGTTCTGAATATCGGCTTCCTCCTGGTTTCCATGGTATTTTGATTTCCGTTTCTTTTTCTTCTTTCCACCCGCTGAATCCGTTTCGTCGTCGCCACTGGTGTCTTTATGTAAGAAGAACATGGTCCAGTCCTGACTTCGTACATGCGTCTGATCTGGCAACATTAGCTCTGCAAGCATGCTCTCGTCCCCACTGATTGCAGCAGGATACTGGTGCTCCATGATCGGTCCTCGATCGATGTGGAAGGACGCAACGAGAATGTATTCCACATGGCGCTCTGGTGAATCGAGTGGGTACTGCGCTTTGCAGCGGCGTGGCCGGAAGCCTGAGGTCGCATTCTCTGTGGATGTTCTTCGAAAAGAGCCGCGTGAGCTGCTGGGCGAACGTCCAATAAAGGAGGCTGCGGGAGAGAGCCGAGGAAGACCACTTGTTTGGCGGTTATTTGAGGCGGAGAGGGAGTCGTTCGACGGTCGATACGGTAGTGTTGTTGCCATCTTCTGGGGATGTTGGGGATAGAGGATTACTCCGAGCCAAGCTATAAATCGAGTAGCATACCGGGGGGCATAAAAAGCGCCACGTCAAGGGCCAATGATAATAATAGTTGAATTAATTGTCTTGAATTAACTGTTCAGGGGTTAAGAGGGGTTAAGGAAAAGGACGATTTCTCCACAGTGGAGAGACGATAAGGCGATAAGGGGATATAAGGGGAACATGGCCCCGGGGAAAAAAGATGATCTATCAGGATGCGATCCCCTTTTATTTGTTACCGTACATTGTAGATCTTTCTATTTATGTTGTTATGAAACTGACACATCGAATGGTTCCGGTTCTAGAACGTCAGAAAAACAGATACTCGCCACTTCTAGATGTCTTACCCGGTTAGAATAGAGAAAGGCATAGAATACTTAAATATACAACATACTCTACAGGTTTAACATACATGAAGAAAGGAGCTTGCTCCCATTTTTCCTTCATAGTTGGATCCTTGGAACCCAATTGAGGGTTGATGTGACGAGTATGATTATTTATAGATCTATGCACACTGCAAAGTTATGCAACACCCAGTCAGCTAGGGACTATTATACTTAAACGCCATCTGTAGAGTTTATATACCTATTTATCAAGGCATAATCCTAAATATTAAAATCAAGGATTATCGTACCACATACGATATTAATAGAAGAATCTAAAGTCATATCTTCATATAGATATAGGGCGGTGGGAAAGACGGTGGCAAAATTATGTTGTGGTGCCGGGTTTGTTTACATCGATAAGCAAGCCTTCGTCATAGGCTGTCTACAGTTCCATAATCAACTCACACGCGATTTTCACCATGGTAAGTGAAGCTTTTGACAGATGATATACCTATTTGAGACTAATCAACAATGATCTAGGCCAACAATCCCACATTCAAACCATCACCGTTATCCTTTGGGTCGCCCAGGGCATCCCCGTTCCGGCGACCGTCCACTCCAAACTCCCCGCCGTCGGCCAGTCGCACAGGAGGCACCCCGGGGAGCTCTCCCAGTCGGGCATATACACCTATGGTGTCGCCTAGCAAGCTCAATCAATCATATACAGTAGAGGATGGTGAATCGCGTTCTCCAAAGAGCGAGCGGCCCATTCCCCAGCCGAACTTTGGCAGAGAGCTCTCTCCTTCCCTAACGAAAGGAGCGCGATCGCCAGGAAGCTCATCCCCCATTTTTGGGACAAGGATGGGTGGCTGTGGAGGCCCAGCTGGCGATGCGGCTGGAAAGCTATCGGCGCAACAAGTGAGGGAGATCAGAGAAGCTTTCCAGGTTCTCGATCGGAATAACGACGGGCTTGTGGACAAAGATGATGTGGTTGATGTGCTGTCGACTTTGGGTAGGAAAAGACCTATCTATCTTCTTTTTGGAATTGGCATGTGGAACTAATCTGAGTGTTTGAACAGGCCAAGAGTCGTCCTCCTCTACGCTCTCGCGCTTCTTCCCACCAGGATCAGGCCAGACTATGAACTTTCCAACCTTCTTGAATACACTTTCTGAGTTGATTGCATCGATGTCGCCTTCGCAAGAGCTTCTCAACGCTCTTGCCGCGTTTGACGACGATGACAACGGGCAAATCAACGCCGCCGAATTACGCGATGCTCTACTACATACTTCCCCCGAAGATGGAGAGGAACGATTGACTGAAAGGCAGATTGATGAAGTCTTCAGTGGGTTTATAGGGCGCCCAGCATTTATTGGTCGGGGAGCGAAGTCAGGCGGGATGGGTAAGAGGGGCGAGGTTTTCCAGTATCACGACTTCGTGCGCAGCGTCATGGGTGGGGATAATGGAAATAACGCGAAACATGAAGGAGATGCGGCGCATGCATGAACTGCTATCATGAATATGGGTTCAAATTAAGTTGGCGTTAAGGGGTTGCGTGTTATAATGTTTTTGGCAGTTGAGATTCCAAGTCTGTTGAAGCAGAGGTCAGACTCTAGCAAGCTTGTCATGAATGACCATGTACCATTAGTTATTCAATTAACAATATAGATTTTTAGAAAAAGCAGTAAACTCAGTAAATAGTAAAAGTGACAGTGGAACTATACATCGGAGCCATATACATCGGAGCCATATACATCGGAGCCAACGCCTTCCGCATTTCATCGGCAGAAAAGCTCCAGCCACCGCGATCTGATACACTCAACTCCGTCAACTGTGCTCATCTTACCCCATTTCTCAAGAATGTCTAATCGTGGTCTTCCAATGCAGACTTGATTGCAGAAAAATGGCCAAACCTCAGCCCTCCTGGGCTCTCGGCGTCCCGGGCCCCGACACACCCGCATCGCCGCGAACCATGCGAACTCTCCGAAAGATACAATCTCACCAAGTGCTGTCAACCTCTAGCGCGCTTATTGCCCAGACCCAGGCCTCTCACCAAGCTGGCTCTTACGAAGCTGACCCTGGATCAGCAGCAACTCCTGGTGCCGCAACCCGAGCGCGCGCGCATCGCCGAGCTCGATCAAATAGCGACGCGGCTTCTCGTGAAGCAGCAGCAGCAGCAGCAGCAGCAGCAGCAGCAGCACCCGCCACTCAAAGAAGACCTGCGCGGAAAACAGGTTCGGGAATCGGCGTAAAGCGATCCCTTTTGGAGAACTTCTTGCGCGATGGACCGCAGAGTTCAAATCCCCGTGAGGGACTTCGAGAGCTCAAATATCTCGTCCTATCCAGCAGAGTAGATGCTGACGGAGATGGCATGGTGAGGGGTAATCAGTCTGTTTCGCAAGATCAATATCTAACATCTCGCAATGATAGTCGCCATACCGAATCTACCTCTGGCTGGTCCTCCTCGATATTCCTCCTATGCCCACCGATGACTACCTTGCTCTTATCCACCGCGGCCGTTCCCCCACTTACGCCAAAATTCGCAATGATACTTTCCGCACGTTAGCAACAGACCCTCTCTTCAAACGCCGAGTCACAGAAGCAAGCTTGATTCGACTGCTCAATGCCGTGGCATGGAAACTCCACGATTCCAGGCCGAAACCCCGATCTCGACCGACGTCATCTCGGCGCCGTGAGATGGAGCTTCTAGTTAATGCACCACCCAGCATTTCAGAGGAGTCCCCCTTTGGTGGGGAGCTGGAGAAGGTCACCAATTCTACTACAAGTGATTCGGCCATGTACGTCCAAGGCATGAATGTCTTGTGTGCGCCATTCCTCTATGCTGCCCGTAGTGAGGTGGAAGCATTCGCTCTGTTTCATTACTTTGTCACACGCGAATGTCCAGGCTATATCCGCGGTGCTATGGACGGAGTCCACAAGGGTCTTCGTTTGGTCGATCGATGTCTTGAGATCGTGGAGCCCAAGCTTGCAGCATATCTGTTCTCCAAGGGGATGCAGGCCGAGCTGTATGCATTCCCATCAGTATTGACCCTCTGTGCTTGCACGCCTCCATTGCCAGAGGTATTGCATCTGTGGGATTTCTTATTTGCATATGGCCCACACCTAAACATTCTTTGCATTGTCGCCCAGCTAATCCGTATGCGGGACCTAATTTTCGAGAGTCCAAGGTATGTTTCAGTCAGTTCTTTGGATTTCTTTAAAAGCTAACTTCAATATAGCCCGAACAAAATCCTTCGCTCATTCCCTCCCCTCGATGCAAAGGAGATTATTGCTTTGACAGTTCTCCTCGTCCGTAAGATCCCAGAGGACCTTTACGCAGAGATGATTAGCCATGCCAAATAGACATGACTTGAGCTCACTGAGAAGCTCTGACCAAAAGAGAGATAATTGTCACACTACTTGGGCTTTATAGCGGCGTTTTTGATATGATTGATCGCAACGATCTCGGTATGGTGACTGGATGGGATATGAATATGAGACTTACATTGATGAACACCTAAGATAACGCGTTTGTTTGAATGAATTGATGATTGTACACAAATATTGGCTTTTTTTTTGAGAATGTAATTGGGTTGATATAAGATTCTCCCTTTCAGAATTCCAATCCTTTGCTCGTATGGAACATGTAGCTACCCTGTTCGTTTATTAAAGGGAGAAACATCACTTTTCCTCTGCTACTTCTAAGACAACACAAGAATCGTTTGTTACTTCCTTATAACTCATATCTTTACCTACGTGGAACATGGCATCAGTTTGTCCACCACTTCTCAGGTTGCTTTAGACAAATAAAAGTGTTGAGATTCCCAAGATTCGCAATTAATTCCCGATAACTAACATGGCGTCTAACTAACGTGGCATTGGGGTTCTTTCAATGCTAACCCCAATTTGATGCTGTGCATACGCCATATAATTTTTGTATACCTGACCTCCTATGGAATCGAGATTAGGCATCGATGCAGATTAATACCTTCATCACCAACCTCTACATCTAACTTGTATCATATTGTATCGAGCATTTCAATTCAGGCTGCTTTCGGTCAAACGAATCTGAGAGAATCCAGTGTCTTCTTGATTCCATTCCAAAAATGAGGGACTTTTGTATCTACAGGGCTGGAAGAGAAGTCGATAAATAGGGTCTCATATTCCAGGATGAAGAGATGATCAAGACAAAGCAAACAAGCCATCTTCTTCATTCATGCAACCCGTATGACTTGGATTCCTTTTATCATCTGCGTTATAAGTGTAGCCCTGTACACGACCACTAATTCTTCACTCCGTCATGCTCAATCAGAGACAATGTTATCGGCTCTGGCAACATCCATCGTACTCGCCGTATCCCTTCTTCTGATTGTGATATTGGGCAAGAGACAACAAACCCACTCCACATCGAATGACCCAGCAAGATGCCGTGAGGTCATTGCCGGCGTGTTAAGATACAAAGAGCAATCCAATATCTTCTCGCCGCACCAAGCGAAAGCAATGGCTAATAGACATCTTTCTATTGCATTCGGAATCGACAATTCCTTCACCCGAACAGATAGCGTCCATGCCAGCATGTTCGTCGAAAAAGTCAAGCCCTTGATCAATATACCCGCGACACAGTGGAAGAGCGTCTCGGAATTCGCCAAAGCAACCACCAGCCACTGGATCGAGCATGGCTTTCCCAGGTTATACAACAGCTATCATAAAGGAAAACAGAAGCCTAACCGCAATAATACCACTATCGACCGCAACCGAGTCAACATCGCCAGTCTAGCCCAAATACTTTCCCTGAAAGTTGTGCTATGGCTATTTTTCAACCAAAAGGCCCAAGACCAGACCTGCGATGAGAATCTACTCAGCCTAGCACAGTCCATAAATCGAGTCTGGATATCCTCCAAGCTAAAAGCCACGGAGAATGATATCCCCAGATTCGAAGACGACGTATTGCTCCAGACGTCGCTAGCCAACGTCTTCGGGAAACGCCATCATCCAGAGGACAACCCACTGAACCTCATCCTTCCTTCATTCGAGACAATGTGGCGTGTTGTCCTGCGCGCCTTCCTGGAGATCAGATTCGCGACTGGAAAGGACGTGCCGGTGTGGCGGGAGACGATGATTGCCTTTGCTGAAAAGCCCACCAAATCCCAATTCGATGCAGGCTCGCCGACACCGTCCCGTCGCTTCGGGTCCCGGTCTAGAAATGGCCCTGGTGCAGGTGATGCAGGTGGTATTCGCGCTTCGCCGAGTGCAAAGTACTTAGTCTGGGAATCGCTCCGACTGTACGTGCCGACGAGGCATGTGCATCGAGCGTATTGGTGGGACCGGGGGATGGGGACGTCTCATGAGATCATGTCTGCTGATATCGAGGGATGCCATTTGAGATCTGATATCTGGGGCTCGGATGCAGAGCACTTCAACCCGGATCGCTGGTTTGGTCTTACGTCGGCGCAGGGAGATGCTTTCATGCCTTTTGGATGTCCGCCGTTTGAATGTCCTGCCAAGCCGACGTTTGGGCCGAGGATGATTGGGGTCCTTGTTGGGTCGTTGCTACTGGCTTTGGAGGATAAGGATCGATCGTGGACTTGGACTTTGGATTGTGAGGATGGGAGGGTGTTGGAAGACCTTGTGTCTGGGAAGAAGCTGTGCCCGCATAGGAATTCCTATACGGATTTGTATCTAGTTCGGTCTATGGAATAGGAAGGAATGAATTGAGATATCTATGCAAGTCTATTTGAACCACACGTGCAGCTCTAGTTATCAGTGAAGCTGATAGAGATCTGAGGTCGGACCTATGTAGCCCAAGAATAGGCATTATACTGAAGAAATAACCCTTTTCTAGAGCATGTATAGCTAAAAGAAATGCAAATGTCTAAATGGCATAGAATAATCTACAGCAAACACTATCAAAAGAAACCGCTAGCAAAAGCAAATAAAAACCAAAGCACAAGGAGAATGTATGTATATTTGAATATCGATCATCACCCACCTCAAATAATACATAACCACTTCCTCACGTCGGCGCCGACGTCGACAAAATCTCAACAGACCTATTCAACCCAGACCCATCTATCACCAGCGGCTTACAAGCATCGACAATATTAGCCTCCGCAATCATCTCATCAGCCCACGACTGACACGTATCCCCAATTCCTGGCACCGATCCCGCGGTGTCTGATCCAGTACAAACCCCATCAAAGCTCACAGCCCTAGCAAGATGCGAACCACGATCAACCTTCACCCTAATCCGCGACCCCATAAAACTCAAATTATTGAACATGGTCACAGCGCTCTGGGCCTCGTCTGTTGTTTGCATGGTGATGACGGCGCGGCGCTGGCCATTTGTATCGATCGAGTCTGTGGTGACTATGCTGCATTTCTGGACAGTACCGGCTGTCTGCAGAAGTGTTTTTAGGTCCGCGCATGTAGTAGTCGAATTCAAGTTCTCGATGGTGATGGTTCGTCGGTCTGAGTAGAAGGACGGATAGTTGGGGTCTGTGCCTTTGGCGTGAGGGTGAGGGTGAGGGTGAGGGTGATAGTGCTGGTAATTCTGTGGATCATCGCCTGCGTAGTGCACGTGGTGTGGCGGCGACATCGGATAGCCTGGCATCATGTTCCAATGCGGCTCATACATTGTGCCGTTCATTACTGGGGATGGGGGGTAACACTGCATCGGTGGTGCGTGTGGATCCGGCATCATGGGCATGAACCCTTGTGGCATTGGTATGGGTACCATCATCACGCCGTACTCTGGGTATGGATATGGTGGGGTGGCGGGATTGGAAGATCTGGACGAGGGGAGGTTAGCTTGCATATTTTCATACTTGAGAGAGAGGACGTGGCAAACTCACTCTGGTGAGACGGGTGATGGGGGCATTGCCATGTTTCCAGGTACTAATGGGGGTGTAGAGTGGCCAGAGATGTAGCCTGTTGGCATCATTGATGGACTTCTGGTAGGTCCGGCAATGGGTTTGGTGGGCGTACTTGTCCGCGAGAGAGTGACGACCAAGCTCTGGCCATCCCATCCGCTGGTTGAAAGTCGATCTGCGGTGGTGTTAGGGCGGAGAAATGGGGATTGTGATAGTAAATACATACGGTACGTTCGCCAGGCCTCGTCTTCGTTCTTGACGATGATTTGGCCCAGTCCGGTGGGGAATCCATGGCTATCGTCGTATACTACAGCCTGGCGAATATGCAGTGCAGTTTGGCGCACGAGATCCTTGAGTTCTTGCCAGCGGCAATGAGGTGGAATCTAGAATTATTTTTAATCCTTGAACGCATTTGACATACTCCAATATCAAACTTACGCCTTGGAGGAACACGACAAACTCGTCATCTGACCTGCGCGATCTGGGGCGACCTTTGTCACGACCGGGAAGAGGCATGGCTGCAGAGATCTCCAAAACAATGTACCCCGGTATTTCAGTGTGGACAGCGCACTAGCTCCAAGCGTATGGATTTAAATAGACAGATGTCGATGCTTTGCAGATATCTTGGCCCGTCGGCGTTGCAAAGTAGTCGGGACTCGACTTGTCCGACCAGGCGTTCGGTTGAGTCCCAAACTTGAACGATTGTACTATCTGTTAGAGGGCCATGTTAGCTCAGGGTATATAAATATGGCGATACCGTTGCATTCCCACCCTGCTTGGGCTGGGACGACTATAAGAACGACATCACCCAGCATCAAGGTGCAATCAAGGCAATTCTTGGGAAATGAAATCGCACAAGCATACCTTTCTTTTTCCTGTCGGATAAATGCAAGTCAACTAATTGGTCTGACCGACAAATTGCAGAGAAAAGAGATAAACCCCTCCACAAGCTGGAACGAAGGTCAAGCAGATTATAAAGGCTTGGAACAAAAAAAAAAAAAAAGAAAGATGCGTCGAGGTTTCACAAGAATAGTGATGATATATGATATAGTTAATTAATTTCTTAGGGCTAATAATCTACGATAGTCTTTATGGCTTGCTAGAACGGGGGACCCAGAATACTGCACAATGTGGACGAATGGCGACGGCAGAAGATGAGCAGTAGCCAGTCATATCAGAGAATAAGCAGTTCCCTTTCTCCTTCAGGCTGAGATATGTCATTTTCACCATGAGCTCAGCTCTGCCAAATTTGCCAAATTTGCCAAATATTCGAATGCAATAGAGTGTTTTTGCCCACCTAAGTATAGATTATCAGTGTTCTAATATGTAATATGTCCTCTTCTCCCCGTCTCCCCCTCCTCCCTTTTGATATTACAGATGTAATATTTTAATAATCATGTCCATTAAGTATCGTATACCCATGCACAGAGACAAATCAATTGAAAAGATCTTGACTTAATAGGTATTGTATTGTTACACCGCTAAATCCGAATCGGACATGCAGAGAGCATGCAGAGTGGACTTATATTCATCACATTGGCTTCTGTGTCTATTGTCAGATCGAAACCCTTGAAAAAAAGCAAAAAAAAAGTAAAAGAATGGACAGAAATGAAAGAAAAAAAAAGAAATAATTTTTTAAGAAAAGGATCTACGATCAGAGCGGGTCGCAGGATCATGAGCAGTCATCGTCATATCTTGCAGTTATTGAGTTATTGAGTTATTGATTTTGTTTTCTTTTTTGAATCAATGACATTTGACTATTGATTTCTATGCGTATTTTGCTCTGAAGTACGAAGTACCTGCAGATAATTTTAGAAAGATAGGATGATTATTGAAGGAATAAAAGGAACCTTCGTCCCCAAATCCTAAATTCTTGTAAGCACAGGCGCGTATACCTCCCTAGATAGTCACACTGCAGGTCCCAGGTCAGAGTCAGGTATGTGGAATACTCATGTAGTTAATATCCTACCTATGTCCAGGTCTACAGGTACTCCCAACGTATAGAATATGCAAAACCAAAGGTCTTACAGATCTTCCATCACGTCTTCAATCTGTGTTCCCTTCCTTTAATCAGGGCCAGTCTGAAGGGGGGGGGACCAATAACTACAATGGAAATGCCACAGGGCATGTGCGACTGTTGAAAGTATATCAAGACAAAATGACCACCCACATAGGGAACTACAACATACGCACATTCCAAGTGAGGTGGGATTTCCATGTGAGACCAAGCTGTGCTATGACGATACGCGACCAAAGCACTGGGCTCCAGGGGAGATCACATGGCCTATCTGCATATCTACGGCTTCTTTGCTGGCGAATTGGAGTAAAAAAATGGTTGGTTCTCATGTCAATCATAAATTATCCTCTCATCCACGGGGATTTCAATTCCCCGGGTGCCAAATCCGGATGATCAGCTTTATTCATGTGATCTGGACCTGATTCGCCTAAAAAAGGATGTATTTAAAGATCTAGAAAGCCCTATATGGAGGCAAACGGTCAGGTTTATATGTTATATTTCAAACAGAACGATGAAGGAGTTCTAATTTAATGTATGAAATGGATATCAGACAGTATGAGTCGAAGATAATAATGAGATAGGAACCCAGTGGGTGATCGCTGAAGAGCAAGAGAAACCAAGACACGAGGCCAGCTCCATGTAGGACAATAACATGTAAAATGCATGGAAAGGGGAAATGTAAACAGCACTGCCGCTTATGAACGTTGGACTTGCAAGAGAGCCTATATGGTCGGCAAATCAAGGCAAGAGTCCAGCATGCAACAACATATAATGTGCTCTGTATGTTGTATATGATCAATCCTCCATAAACCTCAGTATTCGTAAATTGCGACCAATGAAGGTCAGGCCGTGCCAGCACAGCCCACAAAATGTCACCGGAACCCTCGAACCGGGGTCCGAGGCGAAGTCGGAAAAGAAATGTATCGAAGAGACGGGATAGAATAATGTCCCATTCGGAAAGGAAGTCGCATCTGCCCTTGCGACGGGGGGGTGGAACGATTTTTTGTTGGTTTGAAAGACGGTTTTCGATGTTGATCCGGTCAACCACTCGCTAGACTCCCCAAATCCTCCGGTTTATTATGATATTGGTTTTGGTTTTGGGTTTGAGTTTGGTTTATTCGTGTATCGTTCTTGATTCACCCTCCGAAGCCGACTTTGGTTGCGCAGCGGCTGCAGTAGTAGGAGTTCATGCCGAACTGAACCACGCCACAGCGTGATTGCCCTAGGCTGAGAGATTGTTGGCAGCGAGAACATCGGACAATGTCGAGAGTCTGTGGAGAAGTGGCTTCAGATGGACGAGCAACACCGCCGGTCTGAGGTTGAGGAGTAATTTGTACTGGAGAGCTCATTTTTGGATTTGACCCCGAGTGAGGGTTGGAAGGAAGGAAGGGGGGGAATCGCATGTTTTTGAGTACCCGGTTAAGCGGTTGAGCCCCGTGATCGATTTACCCCAGTTTTTTTTTTTGGGTGATGAGATGACTTGATAAAAAGCAAAAAAAAAAAAAAAAAAGGGATGGAGAATATGAAGGGAAATATATCCAATTTTTGAAATTATTGATCCTTTTTTACCCTATCTCCTATTCTTATCCTACTACGGAGTACTCCAGAGTAACCTGTTCCCCCCTTCTCTTGCCGATCAGTCATGGATACATGATACATATGAGGCTTACATATGGGTTTCCAAGGTTTCATGCGTTCATTCCAATAACGTTGCTACCTACAACATAGACCGATAGCCAAAACACCTTGGCCGGGTATTTTTATCTGGCGAATTTTAACATTTTTAAAGTATGTTATATATCCTTTGATCACAGAGTAGAAGATCAGGAGATTTGAGACAATATATTAATCTTAGTTATCTCCACTTGATCCAAAACAGAAATCAGAAAGGGGAATCCTATTTTGTGAGACACTGATGTATATTTACGTAGGTGGGCGTGGGCTTGCGCCAACATCCCAATATTTGGATTATATTTCGATTTTATTATTATTATATTATTATATTTGGATTATCTATGTTGTATATTCTCATTTTTCATCTTGAATTGTGGCTGATACTGGAAATCTACAGATGCACAGATTGATATGTTCAACCCTGTTTGAAGTACTTCAAATTCCATCCAGCAGATTTAATCCCATCACTGTCTTTTCTCCTGAATGTTGGACGATAATGCCATTACATTAAAATCTAGGGCTGCAGCTAGCCTTAGGCCATGAAGCCGGAGAGTCGAATAAGGTGTGGCAACCCTGGGAAGGCGGCTATCCGGATGAACCCATTGGATGGTTGGAATCATTCCACTTTGGGCATCCCAACCCATGGATACGAATTAGATTCGCCAGCGACGTCATATTCCCTCCATCTGGCTTCTTCTCTCCTCTCCCAACCTGCTACGTTGCAAAATTGTTGATCCCTATTTCCTAGTCTAGGCCAAGCCCAATCGCGTTTAGATCTCGGCCCTCGACCCCGCCAAAAACAAAATATCTCCTGCCCCTCATTCCTGTCCCACCACACATATCACCATGGCCACCGGACACCCCAACCTTCACAGCTTTGCCAACTCCGATGACCTAGCCGCCCAACTGCGAGGCTACGTCCTCCGCAGCCAGAACTCGGCTCTTTCCCGGCATGGTACCTTCCGCCTTGCCGTCTCCGGCGGATCCCTGCCCGCCGTTCTGGCCACAGCCCTCCTCGCCTCCAGCAATGGCTCCCCGGAAGATACCCCCCAATTCTCCAAGTGGCACATCTTCTTTGCCGACGAGCGCGCCGTACCACTCGATCACGAGGATAGCAACTACCGCCTGCTCAACGATGAGCTCGTCTCCAAGATCCCCGCCGAGCTCGGCGCACCTATCATCCACCCCATTGACAAGAACCACATTGAGGATGATGATCCCCAGGAACTCGCAGATCTCTACCAAGAGGATCTGATGCGTGAGTTTGCCAGCAAGGACAGTGTCAAATTGCCTGCCTTCGATCTCATCCTCCTGGGTTGTGGCCCCGATGGTCACACCTGCTCGCTCTTCCCTGGCCACGCCTTGCTCCGTGAGAAGGATGCTTGGGTTGCTGCTGAGACAAACTCCCCCAAGCCCCCGCCAAAGCGCATCACCCTTACCTTGCCTGTTGTTACGCACGCTTTCAACATTGCCTTTGTTGCGACCGGCGCCGGCAAGAAGGAAATCCTTAAGCAGATCTTTGATCTTGAGGAGGGCTCCGGCCTGCCTTCGGCTCTCGTTAACCAGGGTGCTGGCGATAAGGTGACCTGGTTCACTGATCACGCTGCAGTGGATGGTGTTTCATTCCCTCGTCGTGGGAGTCTTTGAGGTGTAAGGTTTCGTTTCCTAGATGGATTTGAGATGTATGGATAGGGGGATAGCTTCCTTTCTTAGTTCGCAACTGCCTTTCGTGGCATTGAATGCACTGGCTATCATGAAAAGTGATGTTCTGCTTTCATCTGTTGTTAGAACAGGTAGAACAAAGTTAGTACAGAATTCACATTTTGTTCCATCAACTTTGTCCATCTGTACAAAGCAGGCGATCTCTTTTGAAAATATGTTCCAATATTGGAAGGCCGTGTGTGTTTGTGTCACTAACATTGTTCTCTTGATATTCTTCTAGATCTTTCTAGTTAAACACTGCAAGCAATCATCTCAAACAAGTCTAGAGACAACGCGGATGAGTAACTAACAGCTTTCTAATGCAATGTTGACGTTCGATGGAAAGGCAGATATCAGAGCCGGCAGCTCCACTTGTGCTATTCAACCCACTCTAAATTGCCAGTAACGGTTGTTATGTGAGAAGCACTTCCGAGGGTTAGGGCAAATCTAATGCCAAACAGTCATTGTTATATTGGTAATTATTTGGAACGTCAATTCAGATCACATCAGGTCTTATCAAGAATATCAAAATGAAGTTTTCAGATATCAAGCAAGTGCGCTGGTGATGTTTGATTTGGCTTAAACAGCCTATCGAATTTCCTCTATAACTTCGCTGCCGGCTCCAACAAATGCTTCATCTCAGAGTTTGGATACTCCACGTTTTCGGACGAGTCAGGTCGCTGTCGATCCCATGCCCACTTTTCAATCAATTCAGGCGCCAATTCTCCCTCAAGCATCTGCGTGATGTACTTTCCAAGCACGGGGAAAAACTTGTATCCATGGAACGAACCACAAGTGGCAATGTATAGTCCTCTCGAGGCAGAGTGAGGTGAAATGATAAAGTCCGAGGTAGTGGTGAAAGCGTCCCTTTCGAGTGTTAAAAAGGAAATCAATCATTGCATTCTCAGGGCACTAACCAGCAGATGCGGTGTTTCGTCATCTTCCACGTTGCACTTTCAGGCCCATACCAGAGATTCCTGGCCTCTACGATATCCTGCTTGAGAGGTCCTGGAACCTTCCACTGGTTGTAGTCATGCGTGGGTGGAGGAGATGAGAGGGAACGCCCAGGGAGTACCTCTCGAGTGTTTGTGAAAATCTTAGATCCCCACCACTTGAGCTCTCGGTCTTTAGTAGGGGGAATAGTGCCAATGAAGGGTTTCCCTGGATAATCATCAGCGGCAATTCATGCGAATATAGCCCGGGAAAGCGTACCTTCATTCGGTGTGTAACCCTGGAAGCCAACAGGCATATCTTTGTACTTTTCGTATTGCTCCTCGTTGAGTTGTGCCATTCCGGTCGTAATACCAGCTGCAAGAATTCGCTCTCCAGCTCGCAGCCCAGAGTTACCGCTCTTCGCAGCACTCCATTCCAGCAATGTCGGCGTGAAAGCCCCAGCAGCAACGATAACACGCGTAGCTGACAAGCTCTCTCCAGATTGTGTCTTCACACCAGTGCAAGAGCCACGACCATCGAACTCAAGATTAATAACCGATGCAGTGACGTATGAGACGCCCAATTCTATGCATCTTTTCGTCACTGCTCGGAGAGCATCTCCGGCCGCAGCCCAGCCACTAGCCCTGTTCACGAGAACCTCCTTAACACCGGTGTAGTCGGCATTATCAAAGATTCCTCCATAAAGCTTTCTAGCTTCAGCAACAGGGAGAGCAATGATATCATCATTTCGACCGAGTTCCTTGTGGTTGTTGATGACATTTTGCGCATAGTCGCTGCGACACGTCCAGTAAACGCCAGTCTGGTGAAAGTGTGGCTGCCAAAGAGGGTCAGATTTGAAAATCTCCTGAGCCTCAAGAGCAAGTCTACAGTAGACCTTGTCGTCGTAATCGGCGCGAATAACCTTGTTCCAATCCCATGATGCAGCCACACGTGACTCGGCATCATATGCGTCTCGATCAACCAGAGTTATCGATGCATTGGGATATTTCTGGATGAGGTGGTAGGCGGTTGATACACCAAACACACCCGCGCCGATAATAAGGTATGAGGAGTTGTTTGAGGTCATTTTGGAATCGGATCTTATTTTAATTATCTCTCTCCCTTTATGAAACCCAAGGCATACCTAGGTATTTATCTATGAATCGTGAGTTATTTTGGTCCGTATGTATCGGGCGGGGGTTCCGATCGAGCCGGTCACATGAAGTCTAATGCCCTAGATCAGACACTTCGACTATAATTGGAACAATTAGGAAGAAACGCGGTAAAATAGCCAATTAATATTTATGCTAAGTAATTATTAAGATAAGGTCGACCAAGAAGAGACGGTGTAGTGTTTCGATATCGGCTCACGGTCCGTCCACGGCCCGTGTCTCGGTGGTCCGGTGTCGGTCTACTATGTACTATGCTACGTTATAAGCTGAAGCTGATGCAACTACTGATGCAACTACAGGTAAAGTATGTATGCAGGTAAAAGTAGTTGAGATAGGATGGACGGGGGGGCAGAGAGAAGGTGAGAGAGGAAGGAAGACTATCTAGTTGGTCTATCCTACATGTGATGCCTAAGGCATCTAACATCTGTTGGAGCATGAAGACCGGCATACCGGAGGATTTATTTATCCTCCATGTTTTGTAATTAAAGTTATGTAATCAAGGCTCCATATAAATTGTAAGCAGAGCCGATATAGAAATGCAGAGATTTGAACCCCATTGATTGGACCCCCTATTTTACCATATAACTTGATTTGACAGTTATAAGCCCGGTTCGCATCTAAGAAAGCATTTTACTATTTGAGATATAGTATCTAGTCCATTACTAGAAAGCAGCTTTTCTCCCCTAAACTTTGAAGCTATCCCTAGCTACCCCTAAATTGGCAATTGTGAAGCCATCCCCGTTAACTCCTAAATTGGTAATTGTGAAGCTATTCCTACTAAGCCCTAAATCTAGTAATAGAGGCAGTATCAATCCTCTCCGCCATAAAGGGCGAAAAACTAAAGGACGCGCCGTAATAGCTCACCTAGTACGTAAAGGTGTAGCTATATGTAATATAGAAGAACGTCTAGGATCTATATAATCTAGATCCGCCGACGATAACCGAAACCGAACCCTAAATAAGGCCTATTCCTCTCTAAGAACCGGTGGAACCGGAATACCCCGAGGAAGGCGATAAAAAGGACCGAAAGATCTAGCGAGATCGGATAGATATATATAAAATGAAGTATATAAAATGGGAGAAGTAGGTAAAGGGACTAAGCGATATAAATGAATATATCCTTATATACCTTAATCTAATCTATTATCTCTCTCTAATCATATATCGTACTCCGTATAATAGGCTTATATATCTAAAGACTCGC